>JAKUCM010000545.1:0-46487 GCA_023374145.1 Lepidium sativum
AAATTTAATCATAAACGTGATAACGATAGTAGGGTCTTCGAGAGCTATCGATATTTAGGTTCTCAAATTCTGGATTGCGAAAGATATCAAAATAACTTTTTGTTTTGGTTGATAATACAGAAGTAGTAGGACCATATATCTCAGTTCTGTCAAATTTTAATGAGGTGTTACAATCTGCAACCACTAAAATATAATCGTTTTACTCATAAACAAAAACATTTTGCTTTGTGGATTAGTATCACTTTATTTGTCACGTGAAGAAAAATTGATGCCAAGTTTTATTGATATTATGAGCTTTATTTTACATCTTTAAATTTGTTTCATAACTTTTTTGTTGTTGTTATTGTTGTTGTAATTTACCTTATTTTCTTAACACCGTATGCACAAATATTTTTTTACTCACTTGTGTTAATAGGAAGTTTGTCAAGATGCAAACTAGTGTATTATTATTTCTTTTATATTTCATTTTTTTTGAACAAAAATTTCGTTCTGTCTAAAGTCGTATACTTATACTCTGACTTTTGGATGAGTAATGTCTAAATAAATACTAACTCTTAGTGTCAATTTTTTATACAATAAACTTAATATGTTGACAATGATTACAAAAGAAACAATACACTGTCAAATTTAATTAAAAATTTACACACTTTTATTTTTCTAATTGCATTTCTACATTGACATTTCAGTTGCTTATAAATAATAGTGACGTAGTTATTTGAGCTTGTGACTCAATCATGTACTTCTTCTCATTCCAATCGATATGTTGACCTTTGACTATCTACAATATTTTATTTTTATAATAGCTATAAACCAGCTTGTAATAGTCTAATAGTTAATATATATGTATTTTCTTCCATTATACTTCTTCCTCTCTTTGGATTTTTTCATATCATATATTTTTATACTATATATATCAGCTATCAAATCAAAATAAAATAATTTATTATTTAGTGTAAAGTAATTTTTTTTATAATTAAAGAGTTTCCAAATTTTGTGAAAAGTGTTTGGACTATTTTCCTAGAATAATGCATTTATATAAGGACTAGTTTCCAAAATAAAATAATTATAGATTCTCACCATGTATTCAAAAGAACGAAAACATGGATTTATATCTATATAAGGATAATTAAAAAAATGTATTTTAATTTCATATGGTATGAAAATTGAATCTACAAATTACTTAAAATTCTATTTACTACTTGACTACAATCCTTGTCTTCTAGTATAACGTTAACCAGGAAAATAAGTAATAAACTATTTTGCATTGAAAATAAGAAAATATTAAAAGTAAGCAATGTTTGTCGGATAAATCAATAAATTAATGTTTTTTCTAATAATAATTCACTTCAAATTTGTTATAGAAATCTCCATCAGAAAATGTATTCTGCAGTTCAGAAAATATACAAATTAATTAACAAAATAGTATAAAACATAATCATTATTTTCAAGAAACTCTGAAAAATGGTTTAAAATTTTGATTTAAAGTATTATTTATCCTAGTTTGAAAATTTTAAAGGTGATAACTTTATATCACATATTATTTTTTATTTTGCATAATCTTATTTACATTTGTTAAAAATTGTAAACATATTTTTTTAAAAACACAATGATTTTTTTTTGTTAAAGGTAAATTATATTGGGCCACAACTGCCCGGCCTAATAGCCAAATTTCTATATATGTAGGCGGAGAGACTCGATCCTTGGTTGTATAAATGAAGTGCTTTATATGGAATTAAAAGGAATTTTTATTTTCAAAAATCAAAATATGACGGTTTCTTTCTATGACAAACATATATGATTGGCTAAGAATAGAGTAACTACCGCGGCCAAGATGGCGACATCGAGAGTGGACGACGCGGCAAGGCAATATCGTTGTCGGTGGTGGAGGCAATATTGTTGTCGGCATATGTTGGTTATGATGTATGGAAGGCGTTGAAATGGCGGCAGTGGAGACTGCGACGACAGTAGCTCTTAGGTTGAGATTTTCTAAATAATAGAAAAACCAGTTTTTGGTAATCAACATTACTTTTGTCAAAAATGAAAAACTGTTTTTTTGAGTTTCTTAGAAACTAAAATATATGTCAAAATCAAAAACTAAAACTCAAAACTAAATATCAAAAACTAAAAGCCAAAAACTAAAATGTTAAAACCAGAAACTAGATTGCTATTCATGACCATTGTTAAAATATAACTTAATGAAACTACAAAATAAAAATCACAGAGTAAAAAAATTAGGCATGGGCAATCGAGTACACAGACTCACATGTACGATATTTTGGTTTTAAGTTGTTCTAGTAAGACCCATTCAAATATTTTACTATTTCAGTTCATATTCAATTTTTTTAATTTTTTTTTAATTTGGGTTCAATTTGGGTTTGTATACTCGAAAATTTTAATTTTACATTTATCTACAATTTTTGAAGTAATTTAGGAAAAAAATTGTTAAAAACATAATTTAAGTGAAAGATTAATATTTTAGCTTTTTAATTATTTTTTACTCCAAATGGCTCTTACCCTAATGGTCGGCGGTAAGTCTACATAAGGCAGCTCATTTGCACAACCAGGGATCGAGTCCCTCTGCCTACATTATGTAGGAACTTGGTTATTGGGCCGGCCAGTTGTGGTCCAATATAATTTGCCGTTGACAAAAAAAAAATTATTTTTTACTTAAGTTTGTAATACATTTAGATTTATAATGATAATTTTGAATATTTAGGTATACAAATTTTTTTATATATAAATAATAATTTTAAAATATATACGGATTTGGTTACCCAAACACCATAATCCAGAACTAGCTTGAATATTTTATCAGATTTGGTTCAGTTCAATTTTTCATATTTGGAGTCGGGTTCAAATTTGGGTTTCGAGTAATATTACAATATGTTGTTGGTATAAAATTGAGGTGAGCAACCTACGACGCCTGAATTTGGCATATATGGTGAAGTTGCCAAAATATCAGCAATATGGCCACATGGGATTATGGCAGGTATTGTCAAGTTTTTCGACCAATCGATCTCTCTGCCACACTGGCTTCACCAATAGTTTTGTTTTTTTCTGCAGCCAACTCAGTAAAAGTATGAATGATCCGAGCCATACCAAATCCATCACACACTGTTGTGTGTTAATACAGTTCCAATGGTAAATCCTCCACATGTAAAGTTAACAATCTTTAAATATGTGTGATCTACTGAAATATATCAAGAAAATGGAAAGCTACCTGCAAAGCTAGAGGATGATAAGGACATTTTCTCTCATAGTCAATTTCAATTTCAGGCACAAGTCGCAAAGCAATTTGGCCATCGAAGTTCTCTATATAGTTTAAAGAGGAGAAGTCGAGAGATGCTGTAGCGATACCA
This sequence comes from Lepidium sativum, assembly GCA_023374145.1. Taxonomy (NCBI): domain Eukaryota; kingdom Viridiplantae; phylum Streptophyta; class Magnoliopsida; order Brassicales; family Brassicaceae; genus Lepidium; species Lepidium sativum. Next base: position 3,360 of record JAKUCM010000545.1, read on the forward strand.
AAAGGAACTCCCTCACCTAGAGAAACCAATTGAAGCTTTCTATTACTCTCTCCTCTGATTAGCTTACCTAAAAGAGGATAGTAATACACAAGAAGTTCGAACAAAGCTTTCCTAACCAAAGAAACAAGATCATTTAGGTTCTTTTCATTGGTTTTGAAACATAGATCGTTGCGTACATAACTCCATTGAAAAGATCGTTGTCTAAAGTAGAGAGGGAGAGACTATAAGGAGGAGCACATTTTGATGGTTAACATCATCTCCAATGGTTCGCTCTGTTTTTTCTCTAAAAATAAAGTTTTCTAAAAATAGAGATGGGTTTGCTTCAATAGTTAACTCTATTTTTACGGTAAATGAATTTATTAATATCTAAGATGTCTTTTTACTTTTCAAATATATATATTTTACTCACTTATATTAAATAGTTAATGACAACTTTAGTAAAATCATAATTAATTTAATAGAAAGTTTCATTACATCATATAAATAGAAACAAACAATAATTTTAACTACATAATTTATTATTCCATAAAATTTTAAGTGCTATTTAATAATTATAACTCTATAATAATAATTTTCGAATTGCTCTCAATCTGGTGGTTATGATGATCCAACTAATGACTTGACACCAAGGTTCGATTCCTACCCGCTACATTATGCTAGCTTAAAAAAAAGATTAGGAGTGGATCCAATTTTAAAAGGTGTCGATCACTAGCTTTGTCTATCCGATTGTTGACAAAAAACTATATAATAATAATTATCTAATAATTTTGATCATATAATTTTGTTTAGGTATAAAATAATAGTACAATATAAATTAAAAGATCATTATATAAATAAAAAATCATACTCTAAAAATAGAGATTTATATTTTTTTTTGTCAAAAATAGAGATTTCTATTTTAGAGCAAGAAACAAAGCATCATTGGAGACACCTTTTTCCTATATATAGAGTTTGGAGTAATATTTATAGTACCATTGAAGATGATCTAACAAGCTCAATTGATTTATTTTCAAGTATTAGTGGAAGGTTTGATGTTATGTGGCTTGCCATTTCTGGAAACGAAAACTCTGAAAACGTTTGCTTAAATAAACCTTACAAGGATGGAACATCGAGAATAGGGCCCTGGATTATTAGTGGAGATTTTAATGAGATTACGGGGAATCACAAAAAGCAGGGGGGTTCCACGGAGTATGAATTCCTTTCTACCTTTTAATCAGATGCTGAGAGATTGTGGTATGATGGAATTTCTGAAAGTAGGCAATTCATGGTCCTGGCGGAGTGTCAGCAGTAATGGTGTAGTCCGATGTATTCTGGATAAGGCCTACGACAATGTTAATTGGCATGATAAATTCTCGTTGGGAGAAATTCATTATCTGGAAATGATAGGTTCTCAACATAGACCAATCTTTGGTAAATTTCAGGAGCACGATAATATTGAGCAACGTTCACGCTTTTATTTTGATAAAAGATGGTTAGGTAAACAAGGTTTTCGAGATATAGTGGAGCGTAGTTGGTTTAGAGAAGGATGTCGTTCGAATCGAAACGATTCCTTCTTGGATAAAATAAAAAATTGTCGTCGCGAAATCTCACACTAGCGATGGGCAAATGTTCAGTCAGGACAGCAAAAGATTTTGGATTTACGAAGACTGGTGGATGATTATACTAGTGTTTTGGCAATGGATTATGTCGGTCTTGAAGACGCTAACAATAAGTTAAAAGAGGCGTATCTTGAGGAGGAGATCTACTAGAAACAGAAAAGTAGAAATCAATGGTTAAAAGAAGGTGATGAGAATACAAAATTTTTTCATGCTAAAGTTAAACAAAGACGAGCTCATAATAGAATAACTGGGTTAGTAACTGGGAGTGGATTGTGGGTAGGTAAAGAGTCAAAAATAGTCCGCGAAGCAACAACATACTTTACTCATCTTTTTTCGAGTAACGGGTTACTCGATGTCCAGGTTAAGGAAATTGAACCTAGGAGTCAAAAATGCCTTATTTTTGATGAATCCAGATAAGACTTCGGGACCGGATGGTATGACGGCCCAGTTTTATCAATATTTGTGGGAATTCATGAAGACAAATTTAGTAACCATGGTAAATAATTTTTTGGAGAGGGGAGTGTTTGAAAAATGTTAAACCAAGACTAATATTTGTCTTATTCCAAAGTTACCTAGACCCACTAGTATGACAAAATTTTGCCCAATTAGTTTATGTAACATTAGTTACAAGATTATTTCTAAGATCTTATGTCTGCGTCTGAAACAGGTTCTCCCAAAGCTAATTTCGGAAACGCAATCGGCATTTGTGGTTGGGCGTTTAATCTCGGACAATATTTTGATTGCTCAGAAAATGGTCCACGCTCTGCGAACAAATAGTTCGGTGAGGGGTAATTTCATAGCAATAATAACAGACATGATCAAAGCTTATGATATGGTGGAATGGAATTTTATAAAGTCTTTGTTACTCAGTTTAGGTTTTTGTGATAAATGGACACGGTGCATTATGTGGTGTCTTACTAGTGTGGAGTATTCAGTACTAATTAATGGGGTTCCAGAGGGAAACATTAAACCGCACCGGAGCTTACGCCAGGGGGAGCCTCTGTCACTGTACTTATTCATTTTGTGCACAGAAGTACTTATAGCTAAACTAAATAAGGCTATAAATCAAAGTCTTATTACTGGAATCAGGATTGCCCGGGCTAGTCCGTCAATTTCTCATTTATTGTTTGCGGACGATACAAAGTTTTTCTATAAAGCCACCCCGGGGGAGGCCACAGAGATACTTGATATTCTTAAGGAGTATGAACTAGTTTCGGGGCAAAAAATTAATTTTGATAAGTCCTCGATTCAATTTGGTAAAAGTGTAGGACAAGAGGATATATACACAATCAAGAATATAGTGGGTATTCGGAACGTGGGTGGTTTAGGGATGTACCTTGGTCTCCCAGAGTGTACTAGTGGTTCAAAGACGAAAGTTTTTGCGTATGTGGCAGAGAAATTGGAAGCCCGGGTAGCCAATTGGACGACTCAGTTTCTGTCCAGGGCTGGAAAGGAGATTTTAATAAAGTCAATCCTAACAGCGCTGCCAACTTATGCAATGACATGATACCGGTTGCCTACAGCGATATTACGGAAAGTCCAGTCTGATGTGGCACGATTTTGGTGGGAAAATTCTGTCACATATGGAGGAATTCATTGGAAAAAATGAGAAGATTTATGTCAGCCTAAGTCTAAAGGGGGATCGGGTTTTTCGTCTGTTAGAAGACTTCAATACGGCTTTATTGGCTAAACAATTGTGGCGATTACTAGAGTTTTGTGATTCATTTTTGGCTAAAGTGTTGAAAGGGAAGTATTATAAAGATAAGAGTCTATTGGAAGTACAACCACTTGCGAGTTCATCGTATGGTTGGCGTAGTCTTATATCTAGTAAAAGTTTGATCATTTCAGGACTAATTAGGAAAATAGGTGATGGTAGACAGATTAGAGTGTGGAAAGATCCTTGGATTCCGGATGTCTATCCACGACCAACATTATGGTCTGACTTATATGTATTTCCGGATATGACGGTTGATCAATTCATCGATCACCGTACTGGGAAATGGAAGGACATGTTGGTTCGACAATATTTTGATCCCCGAGATGTCCAACTAATTCTGGCTATTCGTATTCCGAAGGGCCCACATTTAGATAAGTGGAATTGACACTTTACAAAATCCGGGAGATATTCGGTTAAGTCAGGTTATTCTCTATTGGGTGCGAGAGTTTGGGGATATCAGAGTCAATGTGGGCCTTCCTTTGATATTTTCTTTCAGAGAATTTGGAAGTTAAACTGTCCAAAAAAAATCAAGCATTTTATTTGGCAGAGTTTGACAGGTTGTATAGGTGTGTTCAAGAATTTGACCAGAAGGGGTCTTGGAGGAGATTCTCGGTGCCCGCGTTGTGCGGCATAGTATGAGACGATAGTTCATGTACTTTTTGAGTGTCCTATGACCCTTCAATTCTGGGCTTTATCTCATGTTCCTTCAGCCACGGGGGTGTTCCCGGGAGGATTTATCTGGTACAACCTTGATTACTTGTGGTCGCGAATCCCAGATCGGTTGGAATGTGGAATATTCCCATGGATTATATGGCAAATTTGGAAGGCTCGAAGCGGATTATGTTTTTTGAATATTGATTTAGATCCCAGACTAGTGTTGCAAAGAGCACTTTCAGATTATAACGAATGGTATGTTACTCGTTCTGGGTGTAAGGTTCCGATAGACTTTTGTAGGTCTAAGGCTGACTCATTTAAGTCGGCAATGATTTTCGCTACCACATCCAATCAGTTGTTGACAGGCCATATATGCTTCGTAGACGCTTCCTGGAAAGACACCGATCATTATTCCGGATTCGGGTGGATTTCTTTTTCAGATTCAGTGGATGGATTATTATTGGGATCAGAGAGAGGATACCGTTGTCTTACGGCCCTTCACGCTGAGGTGGAAGCAGTCATTCGGACTCTGAAGGCATTAGTGGAGCGTCAAATTTTGGAGGTGCAGGTGTTTACAAATTGCGAGACGGTGTGGCACATTCTCAACCAACTTGAAGAGTGGCCGGCGTTCGAGATATATCAGGAGGAATTCCAGCAATTGCGGTCTCTTTTCACGGTATGCTCCATATCTGTTATCCCAGGTTCGTTGAATTCAAAAGCTGATGTGCTGCCTCAGTTAGAGCGAGTAACTGGGTTATGACTACGCAACGTTTACGACTAGTTTCTATTTTTATTTGTGTTTCACTGTTGTTAACAAAAAAATAAAAATAAATAAATAAATAAATAAATAAACCTTACAAAAATATTCTGGAAAATTTGAAAAGACATAGGATAAACTAAGACTCCTACCCACTATACTATACCGTTTATTAACTGAAATTAACATAAAGTTCTTCTCACGACTCGTCCAATAGAAAACTTCTTTACTGGATTTGATAATTTCTATAACATTTGAAAATTTTATGGAGAATTAGTTGATTTGAAATTTGTATAAAATTTTAGGATTTTAATTCATAAATATTCTTATTTAAACATATAGATCTACAAAAATCTTGTTGTAATATTCTTATAAAGCTATTAACAAAAAATTATAAACAGAAAAAGTATAAATTCACTTACTAAATATTCACACTGTATAAATATGTTAAATATGATAAACATATTAAAAATAACCTTTATAGTTAAAAAAAGAAGTAATTAATCACATATAAAACTCCATATAAGTTTACAAATATAGTGTAAAATACTCAGATGATAAATCATATACTCCTAAGAACTAAAACTGCACTCGAAACCAAAACAACTGAGGCTCAAGGAAAACCCCCTTGGGCCTTGACCTTCGACAGGTTAGACACCAAAAGGGACTAACTGAAAACCATTTATTGACTAAATGGTTTAAAAACGGACCATCTCCTCGTAAGAGAAGAACTGGTGATCGACACCACTGCATCACACAGTTTTATCCTGATTCAAAAAGCATTTTAGAGATGTCATGGTTCAATTTAACTATAAAATCATGACCAAGAACCTTCAGGAGGTTTTCATCTTACCTCATCAGAAGAAGAAATAGATTCATCAATACTCAAACACGAATTCTCTTTCCTATCGTCGTCCTGCATCAATTGTTATGATAGTTTATTTACTCATAAGGGATGGAAGTAGATCGATCTATTATGTACAAGAAATACAATTTTCATCAAACCTGTCCGGTCTTCAACAGCTCAATCCGTTCTTCTAGATCCGCAACATGATACTTTAGTGCCTGTCAGAACAAAGAGACCGATATTGATCAGAACTAAAACTTTCCAGACAAGTGTATTTACATGTAAAATTATTATCATCATTACTTCTCTTCTTTGAAGCTCAAATGGATCGAGCAAAAGCCTTTTTTCTCGTAAATAAATTTGAAGGCCTCAGCCGAAATGGCATCTGATAATTCTTTCCGTGATAGAGTATGATTGCATAGCCCTTCATGGTTTTATCAACGGATACTAATACTCCTCCACTCTCAGCTTCCAAAGAGATAGCTATATGCTTGACTTGCGGAAGAGATTTCCCTCTAACAATCACTTTTACGAGCTCCCGATGTTTCCAGTGTAGATGCATGTTCTCTATGGTACTATCATACACTTCTCTTCTTCCTGTAAAGTGTTTTAAGAACATAAAAATTGCATTCCTTTTCCTGGTATGTTTGGCTTTAAAAATGAAACATGAGTTGGGAATAGTCTTTGTGCTTACCAACGAGAAGAAACGGATCCATACTCTAACCAATTTTGCGGAAAAGAAGTCTTTCTTCTTCTGTGATTATTTCTGAATCTGTTTGGAGATCCGATGGGTCAAGATCCTTCTGGAGTTTAGCTAAAGTCCTCTCAGCTCTTCTCAACTTTTGCTTTCCCTGGAATAAAAGACAGATTATCAAACTAAGGTCAGATCAACTGTTTGCAATCAGATACCAAATGAAATGAAAAGGGGTGATACTCACATAAAGAAGTCTTAGCTCGAGATCTCTAATCAATGCAGCTCGTCTGATGGACGTTGATTGTCTTTTTAATTCCTCAATATCAATGCTGCTTGCCTCTGGTGCCCACCGAGAACTTGCAGCTATAGTCCCACCAAGTGTTCCAGCAAGCAATTGTCTTTTAGGTGATTTGGTTTGCGATGTGAGCGTGACTGTTGTTGAAGCCATTTCACGCACTTGATCCTCTTTGGTTTGAAGAACTTCCATTATCTCCTTTTGCCTCTCAGTCAATGCCTCTGTAACTGCAGGAGGCATGAAGTCATGCCTCTGTAAAAGACAATGTACTCTTTGTTTCTCGAAACAAGTACACCGCGGGTAAGTCTCTTCAAGAATGAAAAGATAAAAAAACATGAGCATAAGTGAAACTGCTGGTGAGTATACATATATATATATATATATATATATCTATATATATGTGATGAGAGTTTGCGTTTTCATCACACCTTAAGTTCTTCTGCCATTCTCTCATTTCGTGTGTTTCCAACACCGCGTTTGATTGCTATTTTTGCAATCCCACTTTTTTCCCATAGCTTTTACCATTGCCTTAGCCAGACCTTGTAACTCTCTGCTCCTCCCTAAACCGGATAAATAAAGAAACAACAGTCACTTATGGAAACATGTCTTACTGCTAAAAGAAAATAAGATTATACGATTCTATACATACCTAGAGCAAAATGTGGTGGGGCATGTCCTAGCGAGTCGACGCATTTCTGTCATTTCAGTATTAGACAAACATGGCTTTACTCCTTGCGGAAGAATCCTAAAAGGAATTCTATAGTTTTCAACATATGGAGGAAGCAAGTCTGCATCAACAGGCAACGGAGCACACCCAGTCCAATCATGAAACCTTGGACCAAGCTCATCCAACAAATCATTCAACTCACATAGCTCGGATAATTGTTCTTTAGGTACATTCTTAGGGTAATTTGCATCTCTGGTACGTAATCCCTTGCCTGTGTGTTACCATGAATCTCAGGGCTTGTATCGAGATCCTTCTGTTTAATAAATGACTGAACACACTTGAGTTTATAACTTATTCCTCGGTATAGCACTATGTTATAGAGTTTATAGTTTGAAATTAACGGCTAATAGATTGTTTGTTAGAACCGTTAAGCTGTTAAACTCTTTATAAACTGTAAATCAAAAACGTTGAGATTACACATTGAATAACAGATTCTTTACATTCAGTTTCATTCTTGCGTCTTGTTCATGTTGTTGAGAGGATTTGGATCTCGGATGAATCCTTCAGCAAGGGAGTAGGTTGTTGTTTCATTGAACATCATCTACACAAGATAGAGTGAGTCGAATCATCTCTATCAAAGGTATCAGAGCATCGTCTTCCTTGAAATTCATGGCGGAAACTCGAGCTCAACAGCAACTGAAGGAAGCGGTGGTGCGAGAGACGACGGAAGTAATCGATGCACGATTGGAGAAGATCGTAGGTTCATTGGCGGAGCAAAACGATAAAATCGATAAGAGTATCGCCGATATGTTCGAGGCGATTAAAATCATAGCGGAGAGGTCCGAGAGGCGAGGCAGTGATCCGAACCAGCTCAATGGAAGCTCGAATGTAGCTGGTGTGTCACCGACAGGAACGATTCCACCTATGATGGAGGGTCATCGAGATCCTAGACAAGGTAACAGCACTTTATACTCTGGAATGACTAGAGTAGGTAGATTGGAATTCCCTCGTTTTAATGGCGATAGGATTTCGGAATGGTTGTCGAAAGTGGAGCAATTCTTCTTGATTGATAATACACCGGGAGAATTGAAAGTGGGAATTTCATCGATTCACTTCGACGTTGTGGCTTCTACTTGGCATCAGGCATTGATGCAATCGGGACATGGATCTCGAGTAGTTTCCAATTGGGAGCTGTATGTGACATTACTGAAGGAGCGTTTCGAAGAGGTGCTAGAGGATCCAATGGCTGAGCTGAAATTGTTGCAGGAAACTGATGGAATCAAGGATTATCATGAAAAATTCGAATTGATTAGAACGAAGGTGAACTTGAGTGAAGCATACCTCATGAGTGCGTACTTAGCAGGGTTGAGAAGAGATACTCAAATGCACGTGAGGATGTTCCAATCTGGAACCGTGAGACAGTGCTTTGTACTGGGGAGATTGTACGAAAAAGCCCACCTTCATCGGTTGGGTCATACAGCCAATGCGGTAAATTCGGGTTCAGGAACTAGAGGAGGAATAGTTCACAGAAGAGAGGGGGAAACTAGAAGTCTGAGCCAGCCAACAATGGAAGTGGCAAAGGGGTCTTTAACTCAGCCTAAAAGGTTCTTGACACCCCAAGAAATGAGTGATAGGAGGGCTAAAGGGTTGTGTTATTACTGTGATGAGAAATTCACCCCGGGGCACTACCTTAAACACAAGAAGGCTCAAATTTATATGTTGGCAAGTAATGAAGAGGAAGAAGTAGAAGATGAGTTCCGAGACTGTTTGGAGGAAGAAGAGGAAAGTGGAAATTTAGCTCACATATCAGTTAATGCGGTGGCTGGTACTGCCAGTTATTCGACGATGAAGGTGAAGGGAATTCATGGAAAGAGAGCAGTATTCATCCTTATCGACTCAGGGTCCACTCACAACTTTATGGACATACGAGTGGCTGAAAGGTTAGGGTGTAAGATATTGCCTTCCGTGTTAGCTAAGGTCTCTGTGGCAGATGGGGGTCAGCTGAGTGTCATTGGAGCGGTGGAAAGAGTGAAATGGAGCTTCCTAACACACAACTTCCAAGCTGACTTCATGGTTATTGCCTTAGGTAATTGTGACATGGTTCTAGGAGTGCAGTGGTTGAGTACACTAGGTCCTATTACATGGGATTTCCAAAAATTAGTAATGCAGTTTAGCATTAACTCCAAGCGGGTGACGTTGAATGGTATTCAACCAGGTTCTGTTAGGAGTATAAAGGCTGCAAGACTCAACAAATACAAGGACTTAGAACCTCAATTATCTATGATTTTAGCTACAGAGTTCAATGAGGAGAACAGAGTGATGTTGTGCTCATTAAGTGGGACAGCAAGTAGCATTTCAGATCATCAAGGTATTAGGAGGTTAATACAAGATTTCGCTGACATTTTTAATGAACCAAGGAGCTTACCACCCTTGAGACCGGATCATAACCATAAGATACCGTTGCTGGAGGGTTCTAATCCTGTAAATCAAAGGCCTTACAGATATGCAGTGCACCAAAAAAATGAAATTGAAAAACTGGTGCAGGAATTGTTGAAAGAAGGAACTATCCAGACCAGTTCAAGTCCTTACGCATCTCCAGTAGTCTTGGTGAAGAAAAAGGATGGTAGTTGGCGTCTATGTGTGGATTACAGAGGTCTTAATGAGAGGACAATCAAGAACCGCTTTCCAATACCTCTCATCGAAGATCTGATGGACGAGTTAGGAGGATCAGTTATATTTTCCAAGATTGATCTTCGTGCAGGCTATCACCAGGTCAGAATGGATGTGGAGGATGTGTCAAAGACTGCGTTTAAAACTCATAATGGGCATTACGAATATCTAGTAATGCCATTCGGCCTTACAAATGCACCGGCCACTTTCCAGAATCTTATGAATACAGTTTTCAGGAAATTTTTAAGAAGGTCAGTTGTAGTTTTCTTTGACGACATTCTGGTCTATAGCAGCTCCATGGAACAACACTTGCAACATCTTTATGAAGTATTTGAAGTTATGAGGCTGAATAGTTTGTTTGCTAAAGAAAGTAAATGTGAGTTTGCGGTGAAGAAGATTGAGTACTTGGGTCATTTTATTGAAGCTGCGGGTATATCCACTGACCCAAGCAAAGTGCAGGCCGTGCTAGAGTGGCCAATACCAAGTAACTTGAAGCAGCTGAGGGGGTTCTTAGGCCTCGCAGGTTACTACAGGCGGTTTGTAAGGAGCTTTGGGCTCATTGCTAGACCTCTGTCGGCAATGACAAAGAAAGACATCATGGAATGGTCAGAGGAGGCTCAGCAAGCATTTGAAGCTTTAAAGAAGTCTCTATTTGAGGCACCAGTGTTAGCATTGCCAAGGTTTGATAAAATGTTTGTGATTGAGACTGATGCAAGTGGTATGGGTATAGGGGCTGTACTCATGCAAGAAGGACACCCATTAGCTTTTATCAGCAGGCATTTAAAAGGAAAACAACTAACTGCATCTCTCTATATATGAGAAAGAGTTGTTTGCAGTGGTCTTTGCTGTCCAAAAATGGAGGCATTATTTGATTACAAGACATTTTGTAATAAGAACGGACCAAAGGAGCCTTAAATACTTATTGGAACAGAGACTCAACACTCCAATTCAACAGCAATGGCTCCCCAAACTTTTGGAATTTGATTACGAGATACAGTACCGACAAGGAAAAGACAATGTGGTGGCTGATGTTCTTTCAAGAGTAGATGGGGCTGAGGTGTTACACATGTCCATGTCTGTGTTGGAGTGTGACTTAATGAAGGAAATTCAAGAAGAATATGCTCATGATAAAGACATAAAGCAGATTATTGAGCAGTTACAGAATGATCCTCGTGCTAAGAAGCATTATACCTGGGTACAAAATGTTTTGAGAAGGAAGAGCAAAATCGCGGTGCCAGTTAGCATGGTGTTGAGGAATAAAATTTTGTCATGGCTGCATAGTTCTGGTATTGGGGGTCATTCGGGGAGAGATGCTACAATGCAGAGAGTTAAGGGCTTGTTTTACTGGAAGGGCTTAACTAAAGATGTACATAATTACATAAGAAGTTGTAGTGTTTGTCAGACTTGCAAATATGACAATGCAGCTTCGCCTGGTCTCATTCAGCCTTTACCTATTCCAGAGACTATTTGGACGGACATTTCTATGGATTTCATAGAAGGATTACCAATGTCATTTGGTAAGTCTGTTATTTTTGTAGTTGTGGATAGGTTATCAAAAGCTGCCCACTTCATAGCTCTGTCACACCCTTATACAGCGCTTACTGTGGCTCAAGCTTTTTTGGACAATGTATTTAGACTTCACGGATTGCCAAGAACCATTGTGAGTGATAGAGACACGGTTTTTGTCAGTGATTTCTGGAAAGAATTATTTGCATTGCAGGGAGTGGGGTTAAACTTCTCTTCAGCTTATCACCCACAGAGTGATGGTCAAACAGAAGTTTGTAAATCGATGCTTGGAAACATATCTTCGTTGTATGTGCAGTGATCGACCTCACTTATGGTCAAAATGGATACCACTAGCAGAGTTCTGGTACAACACTAATTTTCATACAGCAACGCAATTGACACCCTTTGAAGCTGTGTATGGGCAGCCACCACCTATTCATTTACCTTACCTTCCAGGAGAAGCTAAGGTAGCAGTAGTGGCAAGGACATTACAGGAAAGGGAACACATGATTTCAATATTGAAATTTCACCTACTACGAGCACAACATCGTATGCAACAGAATGCTGATCTTCACAGAACATAGAGGAGCTTCAAGATTGGTGATTTCGTATTTGTCAAGCTCCAACCTTACAGACAAAAGTCGTTGGTCATTCGGAACAATCATAAGCTGTCACCAAAGTATTATGGTCCTTATAAAATCATTGACAAATGTGGTGCAGTGGCCTACAAGTTGGACTTGCCTCCAACAACATCGATTCATTCTGTTTTTCATGTGTCACAATTACGAGAAATGGTTGGCAATGTTTCAGTGACAACACAGTTACCATCTGTTAATATTGACGTGTTAGTCAAAGAACCAGAAAGGATTTTAGAAAGGAAAATGGTTCAAAGACAAGGAAGAGCAGCAACTAAAGTGCTGGTTAAATGGACGAATGAAGCAGTCGAAGAAGCAACATGGGAACTTCTATACGATTTACTGCAGAAATACCCAAGTTTTAAACCTTGAGGTCAAGGTTTTTCGAAGAGGAAGGATTTGTTATAGAGTTTATAGTTTGAAATTAACGGCTAATAGATTGTTTGTTAGAACCGTTAAGCTGTTAAACTCTTTATAAACTGTAAATCAAAAATGTTGAGATTACACATTGAATAACATATTCTTTACATTCAGTTTCATTCTTGCGTCTTGTTCATGTTGTTGAGAGGATTTGGATCTCGGATGAATCCTTCAGCAAGGGAGTAGGTTGTTGTTTCATTGAACATCATCTACACAAGATAGAGTGAGTCGAATCATCTCTATCACACTACCGAGCTTCCTGACCTCCATATCACTAATCCCCAGGTTTTCTTCTGTTATACAACAGCAACAAAATAAAACAAAACAAAAAGCACATTTCAGAATTTAACAGAAAGATCATTCCTTTCATCGACAGAATCGAATCTTACCTCCAAAACTTCGTGAGTTCTCTTCATATTAAGAGAAAAAGGCTCTCCAAATTTGAACTTCACAACTTCATCAACCTCCCATTTCTCGTGAATAGCATCCACAAGCGCCTGAGTAATTCCAGCAGAGCCTACTTTTACTCTCTCAACCATTCTCAAAGCGACACTCCTCAGCATTCTCAGCTCATGTTCTGGTACAATCTTCTCAGCTTTTATAGTATTACTCCTCCTCTGTCTCCATATTTCCTTGTCTTTCCCTGAATCTATCATCCCTCTTTGAACATCATCCGAATTTGAATCTCTTGCTCCCCTAAAATATTATCTACATCTCTGCTGCCAGAATCGTTATTCCTTCTATATCTATCTACATTTAAATCATCATCGAAACTCGAGGTTTCCTGCTCGAAGCTAGACGGAAAGTTAACAGCTTTAGACCCACCATTGTTAACCCATGGAGCAGACATGTATCCGCTTGGCCTTGGGAAACTCGACGGGCCACTCGCTGAATATCGGCGGTCAGTATCGGTTTTCTTACCAGATAAACCATTCCCAGGAGATGGTTCTTCTTCTGATTCGTCTTCATGATGTTGAACTTGCTCTTCCTGCTTTTGCCAAGGCAAATTATCGGTTTTAGGACTGATACGGGAAGACCACTTATCACTAATTTCTTCGAAAAACCCTGGTTTGGGCTTTCTCTTCGTCTTCTTCGTCTGGTGAGTATCAATATCAATGGCGGCTCCGATGACACTCAATTTACAGGTGTTAGACCGAATTGCGAGATTAAAGCTATGAAATCTGAGTCTACCAATAAGGAAACTGGTCTCGGCATCTAGTGTCATCCTCTTATTGTCATTTTCTTTAATCAATTTTTTTATATTAAAAACTTTGTTATAAGACAAAAAAAATATAAGAGTTTAGGTTTATTCCAAGTCTGTTATACCCATCCAATTAAAAATCCGGTCCAATTGAAATCCACCCAAATTTTAACCCGATTCACTTACAATCCGACCCGTCCAACTAAACCCTAAATCCTTTATCGGTTTCGTTCTTCTCTTATTCTTTACCGAGAAAACAATTTGGATCGACACTTTCTAAAATTATCGGCGAGAGGAGAGAATATAGACGATTCAAAGAGGTCAGAAGGTAAGGAATCTATCTCTATCAAATTTCCTATGCCTTTTTCATGATTTCGATTCTAAAATTAAGGATTTTGGTTGTTTTGGAGATTTCTTCTCTTATCTTCTTCGATTTTGCTTCTGGGGTCGATTTGGGTGTCGATTTTGCTTTTGGGTGTCGAAGGGAAGAAATATTTCTTTGTTTACTACTAATGGTGTGTTGTAAATTGATTTCGTTGTAAATCCATAATCAGTAAAATGTGGTTTTGTTTTGTTTCTTGTGTTCAATGATGGTTTTAATAAGAGATGCTAGTGGGGTAAGTGACACACAAGTGAAAAATAAGAAAAAGGGTAAGGGTAAGGGTAAGATGACTAAGATGAAGGATTTGGATAAGAAGAATGAAAAAGAGATAGTAGAGACAAAGTAGACGACAAAGTAGACGAAGTATCCACTTCAGGCGATGGAGAGGAAAAGGACGATGATGGTACTGGAGAGGAAGAAGAGAGCAGTAAAGAAGAAGATGAAAACACGCCTAAGGTACAACTAGAACAACTAGGACAATTATGTATTATTATCAAGTTTGGTACCATTATTACATCTAAGATCAACGATAAACTTTTGTTTTTGTTTATTTATTTTGCTAGATATATTTGATGATGTTTCTGTTGAAGGAGATAATGATGAAGAAGATGAAATGAGTAAGATATATTTAATAATAATTAGGACATTTGTGTATTGGTACAATAAGTACAATTAAAAACATTTAATTTTTTTTTATGGTACAAGTGGTACAACTCTGGTCATAATACAACTCTGGTCATGGTACAATTGGTACAACTTGGGTCATGGTACAAGTGGTACAACTCGGGATATAGTACAAGTGGTACAAGTATAAAATCTGGTACAAGTGGTACAACTCTTAACGAATTAATGTATTTTTTTTGTATTTGAAGGATATTTCTACTGATGATAGCTCTGATGATGAGGAAGATTCCTGCCCACTGCAGTCAGAGAAAATGTATTTTGAACCAAGTCAGTACACCAAATCTGTTAGGATAGGAACGAGGTGTAATGTGCAACAGGCGGTGGAGTTTCTAGAACAATTTCTGGAAGAACTAAAATGGTTTAGAGAGAATGAACAGTTTAAGCATGTGTTCCACATGCCAATAGAGCGAAATCACCAAGTCCAAGGCATGTGGATGCTTACGCTACGCACAGCTTGCGTTGAGGCAGAAAAAGAGTGCTGGTTTTTGGTGAATGGAAGGCTGATAAGGTCTTCTATTAGAAAGCACACTCTTTTAACCGGATTCAATTACAAAGAATACCCCGCAAACTGGGAGAAGTTGGGAGGTTTAGAATTTTCAAAAAGGGTGTTTAAGAAAAGTAAAGGAATAAAGATTGGAGATGTAGAATGCATGCTCGAGAGCTTGAAGGATAAGAAGACTTCTAGGGACAAGAAGAAATTAGCTGTCTTTTATTTCCTCTACAAGATATTGAAAGCAAAGAATAAGTATGAACCGACTGTTGACACATTCGTTTTGAGAATTTTCAATGACTTGAGTGTTTGTGAGAAGTTCTCATGGGGTCGTTATACTTTCCATGATTGCATTGATGGGATTAAGGGGCTGGTAAAGAACATGAATGGAGTTGTGGAAACAAAAGATCAACCTGGATTTTTTGGATTCATTATCCCGCTTGAGGTAAAACCATTCTTATATTGGTCCAATTGGTACAATTGTCGAGACCTTGATATTATTTGTGTTTATCCCGAGTTTTAGTTTAAAATCAGGTCTGATAATTTCAGGTAATTACTAGCATCTTGGAACCTACCTTGGATGAGCAGGACTTGTTGAGGCGAAATGTTGAGGAGTTTGATGACGATGACATGGGTTTAGATCTGATAGTTAGAAACTAGAGAGATTCTCTACTGGCCCAGAGGAAGAAAATATTCTGGAAAGGTTGGTTGGAAAAGGATGTCAAAGCTCGAGCTGCAACTCTTAGCATGATCCCTGTGGATGTGGATAAGAAGGAGAACCCTATGGATAAGAAGGAAAACCCTATTGAACATCTTACTCTTTAATGTGTACATGAATTAGTCTTGAAAGAGATGGACAAAGGGTTTGGGAAACTCATGGGGGCGCTTGGTGAAATGAGTAACAAAGTGTTTGACATTATTGGTATTTTGGAAACAATTATGCATATTCTCCAAAACAATGTGGCGGGTCAGAGAAGGGGTGTGACAAGTGATATTCCAATTGAAGCTGCCACTCCCAACACATGATCTATGTTGATCCATTCCCTTCCCCATGCTATTCCAATTGAGGATGTGGCACCAACTGAGGATGAGGAAGAAGGTGGTAGTGATGAGAATGAAGAAGAAGGTGGTAGTGATGAGAGTGAAGAAAAAGGCGATGGTGAAAAGAATAATGATGAAGGAGATGGTGATAAGATTGAGTAGGGTAAATGGACAAAGAGGAAGGACAGAGATGGGGTAGTAGAAACATGAGTAAAGCGGGTGAAAAGAGCACCGAATATATATACACCTGGGGATCAAAAAATGCAGAAGAACTGATCCAATTTGGTATTATAAAACAACTTGGACCAATTTATTAGGTTATGATATTTTGGTATTATGAGACAAATGGGTTTTTCTTTTTGGTATTATGAAACAAATTGGTGTGATTTATTAGGTTATTGTATTTTGGAACAACTGGAACATCTAAATGGTTATATTTTGGAACAACTGCAATATCTAAATGGTTATATTTTGGAACAATTGGGACATCTAAATTGTTGTAATTTAGAACAACTGGAACATCTAAGTTGTTGTATTTTAGACAAGAAATCGACAAGTGAAAAGGAAAAAAATGAAGAAAATGGAAAAAATATAATTAATATTGAAAATAATTAAAAAAATTCCAAATTTTAAATTTTTTGAAATTTTGAAAATTCCCTCTGATCTTTGTTCATTTTAAGAAAATGGATATAGATGAACCTTGTTGTCGAGTTATACACTGGTCCACATAGTTGTACTTTGACAGTTTTTTAATTTTTGTGGTTGTACTCTATAAAGAATAAATGGTTTGTTGTTGGACTTCTGATCTTCCTAATTGAATTAACAGTTAAGACGTTTCGGAATAAAATATGTTCAAATTAATAGTATTCGTATCTTTCACTTAGTAAATGTATGACAACTAACATAAGAGTCCTTATACAACACTACTGTTTTGTGCAAAAACACAAAAAAATTCCCAAAAGTTGAAAAATTCTTGTTCTATTCATTTTTAATTTTTCATTATGTGTTTTAGAATCTTTTCATTGCTTATTGTTTTGAAATCTTTACATTGCTTAGAAAAATTTCAATTGTACCAATCGAGACAAATTTGTACTAAATTGAACCAATTGTACCAATCAACCCAATTGTACCAATCGAACAAGTTGTACTAAATTGAACCAATTGTACCAATCGAACAAGTTGAACCAGTTGTACTAAAAAAGCTACTAATTCGCACAGTTGTTCTCAGTTGGACAAACCGACAAATACACAGACAACAGACAAATACACAAACAACATACAAGTTCAGAAATTAAGAATCTTTTGGCTGCAACCACCTCTCAAAGTTTATTTTAAGGTTGTACTTGTTCTTCTTCTTACGGCGACGTTTTCCGCAGGATGGAAATCACGTCTCTTGATTTCTTCCTTGTTTTGTTACGAAATTAGGAGGAAATGTGCACAATTCTTGAATTTCTGCAAGAACACTCCACTCAGACTCATGTGGAACTAAATATATTGTTTTCTCATATGCCAATGACCAAGTCTAAGTAAAATAATATTCTGAGCAGAGATCATAGATTTGGATACTTTCGTCTCTCTCAGTCTCAGGCTTCCGCATAAAGTACCTACATGCGGCTATTGCATGGATACACAAATACATGTCTATATTAAAACATCTGCAAGAACAGGCTCTAAATTTCAGGTTCATCAGATACAACTTTCCGATGACTCCTTCGACATCATATTCAAGTCGGAAGCTGTTTAGCTCTCTCATCGTAAGTGCAATATGTTCTCCATATAAGGTACCACTCTCTTGAAGTTCGGTTCACTAGAAGATGTTTTCCTATGTTTGTTAAACCATTCAAACATCTTTTCAACAATTGCATCAATCATAGGTAGTAGGGGGTACACCCTTGCTTTTCTAAACACATTGTTCATTGATTCTGCATAATTGCTAGTGTCTATGTTGTACTTGTCTCCCTTAAAATAGCACCTTGTCCATTTTTCAAACTTTATACCATCTTCCAGATATCTAGCAGCTGTAGGCCACTTACTACTTAAACTCAATATACTTTCTCTTAAACCCATTCTCAGTATAAGCATGAGCACAATCCCTGAATTTTTCTGCAGCTCTATCCTTGTCATTCGCCACCTTTCCTCTCACGTTTTGAGACAAATGCCAGATGCAATGCCTATGCTTAGCACTCGGGTACACCATCATATGCTTGTCGCTTATAAAAACCAATTTACTACTATCCGATATAACGGCTTTCAGCTTTGTAAGGAACCAATTCCAACTAATATCTTTCTCACTATCAATCACACCAAACTCAATGGGGGGGGGGGGGGGGGGGGGTAATGATGATGATTAGGATCTTGAGTTGTTGCAAAAACCAACATACCACCATATTTGGTCTTAAAAAAAGTTGCATCCACAACTATAACTTTCCTCATTGCCTCAAACCTTTCTATGCTAGCGCCCAACGCGATGAATAGGTACTTGAGCCTTTTATGTGCATCCAATTCCACACTTGTTATTGTTTCAGGATTGACCTTTTCTAACTCGAAAATATAAGAAAACAACAATTTGTAGCTCTTTTCAGGACTTCCCCCGCATTTCAGCAACATGTCGTTTTTTTCCTCTCAAAGCTGTAGAGTATGAGCAACCTATAGAAAGTTGTGTTTGTACAATATTAACAATGCTTCTAGCAGGCGGAGTGTCCATTTGACAAGGAAAAATTTCGTGCAATAAATTTGCTACTGTTCGTTGTGTGCCTCTCTGTTTAATACTGCTAGTGCTCTCAAGAGCCCGTGAGCATGTATGCATTTTTCTGTGTACTCTAATAGTCCATAATACTGATTCCTTATCTCTAGCTACTCGTATATACCATTTACAACACTTTGAAGCTTGACGACACTGTAGTATAAGTCGTCGCTTATCCGACTTAACTGTTTGATATCCAAAACAATTCTTATTTGCAACTCTAAGAACCAAATCTTGCACAGACTGCCTCGAACAAAATTCTTGCTTTATCTCAAGATCAGTACCATCTTCCCATTCTTCAACATTCTGAATTTCTTCTACACAAACTGGAAGCTCATTAACATTCAAATTATTATTCATAGGGCAAGCCACAATCACCAAATCATCACGTGATTCATTCTCACAATCATCATTACCACCATTTTTGTCAAAAAGGTCTCCTTATCTCATCAATAATCATCTCGTTCTGTTGTTCTTCAATAGTAACGATACCAACATTGTCTACATTTTTCACACCATTCAATTACTCCACTTGCAAAACAGGTTTCAACCCCTCTTTATCCAATGACATCAAATAAATCAAAACTTCCTCGTCATCTACAATATATGTCTCTCTCCAAGCTTTTGATAGACTGCAACTCAATTTGAGCTTCCCAGTGGTTTCAACTATTCCAATCTTCCTGTAATTCTAGTGTGCAGTTGTACCTAAATGTACATGTTTTTCTGTCATCTCTAGTGTGCCGCTGTACCTAAATGTACCATACATCTGTACCTATATGTACTAATTGGACAAAATCTGCATAAAGGGTTTATGAAAAGAAGTTGATTTGGGTATTCTCGTTTTGTTCACATTTAACACGATTCAAGACAACTATTATATTATATGACAATGAACATACCTAATCATCACTACGAACATGAATACCAACTAAATGTGCTAGCCAATCAAGCTATTTACATTTCAATATCAAAATCAATAACTCAAAAACTGACCTACTTCTTTTCTTCTTTTCAGTGAAGAAGGAGGAGATGATTGGATAAGATACCAGTCAGCAATGTGCGAGATGGTTAAGAAATGGGAGAGATGGATGAAGCTTCAGGTGGAGGAACAGAGAAGAAGAAAAATCTCGTGAAATCCAGCTCTCGTCGAAACTGTTTCAGTGAGAGAGACAAAATTGAAACCTTCCATATCAATTAGTGTATCTGATTAAGGTGACAAAATTGAAACCTTCTCTTTCATTAAGTGTGTTTCATTAAGGATAAAATGAAAATACCAAAATTTGAGTGGCAATTAGATTGAAGTGTGGCAATGTTGATTATAGATTTCACAAAAGTGGCAATTAAGATTATCGTCCCATCCAGCGCTTGAAGACGACACAATTGAGGAGAAAGAGTTGTTGGTGAGAAAATAGTGTGAAGATTCAGTTGGTATTGACACAGCGCCATGGATGAAATTTGGGCTAAAGATACGGACTTTGTACTAACTCGCAAACGACCTCGTTTAAGCGAAAACGAACACACTCCGTTTTGCATGTAGACAACAAACATGCATGCCGTTTAGTAATGTAACAGTTTTTCTTTTCTTTTCCTTTTGACTTAAGTCTATATTCTATTACAAAATATATATTGAGTACCAACGTTGACAAAAAAAAAGAAAAGAGTAACAACATATTTTACATGAGAAGGAAAAAGGTTAAATACATGAAGATTAAATTCCATATCACTAAACAAATTATTATACTTCTTTGTTAGACGATGAAATGACTTGTCTGTATATGTTAAAAGACAAGTTCTAAATTTACATAATAGTTAATCAAAAGATGTCTTGTCCTGGAGACAATAATCTTTTAGGATCAAACATAATTTTCCTCCTCAGGAAATCAATCCATTTTGGTCCAAAATGCTTAATCCAATCTTCTTTTCTTGTATAATGCATCAAATACTCTTTAATTTTTATGTCAGATTTTTCACAAAACTGAATTATCTTATCGTTAAGATTTTCAATTTCTTTCCAATTATGTGATTCATCAGCTGATGAAAGCAATCCAATCACATAAAACACATCTTCCTCTGGTATCATTGTTGACATGAGATTGTTCCATCTACAAATTCAAACAAATTAACATAAGTTAAGTATAAGTAAGAGATATTAAGTTATATAAAATGGCATCACGTACAAGAAACACAATTATTTTGCAAATACGTTTTGCAATTAATGTTGTAGTTGTAAATCACTTGTTTTACTATTTCTTGTTGTATATGTTCGATATAGATGTTAAGTGAACATTACTTACTTGTTTCGGTTTGTAGGATAGAAGAGAGTTACACCAGAAGTAAAGGTTTGGTTAAGAAGAAGGTCTTTTATAACACCATCATGAAAATCAAGAATTCTCGATCTCGGAACAAACATGTTAAGCCATGGATGAGGAACTTCCCATAACCCTAAAGCTCTAAGCTTCTCTTCTTCGTTTCGAACACGATTCAAAAAATCGAAATAAGGAACATCTTGTACGAACATGAACCCGGGAGCAAAATCTAGAGTTTTAGTTAATGTGTCAAATACTTGATCAATAATGGGAAGAGTAATTATGTCATAATACTTGGCTACTTCGAGAACATAGATGATACGGTGGTCATTCACAAGAGATGTGACTCTTGTTTGATCGGAAAGTGGGAAAAAAGAAGTGTCGACGATGCCATTTGACATCATTAGTTGACCTTCTACAAAGTCAACTCCGAGATCATTGGTCATTGATATTAAACGCTCTTGATCTCTTGTAAAAGCTGAGAAGTCGCTGTAGAGTATCCGTGACCATTTGACCTACATTAAATTTAGTTTACTGATATTAATCCAACTGATCATAGCATCTTAATTAGATTGCATGGTTAGTCTAATTAAAGATTATAGGGAGAATAGAATAAAACAAAATTAAGTATTGACATCAGCAAGATTTGCAAACATAAGACAAGATTGAACTCGAGAAAATCCTAGGATTGATTATGCAAAATCTTATAAAACGTAAGCAATATCAGAATATAATCAACGAAAATGTATACATTTGATTTTTATTCAAACTCAGCCTTTTGACTTCGACTTACGTTTTTGACTTTGAGTTACGTTCCAACCAAATGACAAATATTTACTATAATATTTAAATCAAGATAAAAGTATGAATGATTCATATATATACCCTTGTGGGTGCAGGAGCCAATGCGATTCGAGCTCTCGTTATGATACCAAATTGACCCAAACCTCCTAAAACTCCATAGAACAGTTCAGGATTTAACTTTGGAGAGCAAGTCATTATTTCACCTTTTCCTGAAAATGATAAAGATGACAAAAAGACAAACTCCAATTATTAAATTAATCACAGATTAATATAATTACGGTTAAGAGGATAAACGACAAAATAGTAATATGGAAGGATCTTTCTTTCTGACTAAAAGTAGTTTTAAAAATCTTAGATTTATACTGATTATGGCGTGTTAGTTTACCTCAAGAATCGAATAAGTAGTTATATATCATCATTATTATTATTATTATTATTATTATTATTATTATTATTATTATTATTATTATTGAGAAAATCTTGTTACATATATTAATATAACTCGCAGATCTTACTAACAATTGTAGCTTGCAGACAAAAAAGCATAACACATAGAAGGCAACAGATTCTGTCTCATTCCTTGAATAATAGACGTTTTTCCTACACCTCAGTAATAACTCAAACACTCTGAATTCTAAATAATATCTCGTAGAACTATAAAATTCTCTTGATTCAAATTCTAATCTAGAATACCATTTGATCAAAATAACGATTTTTGTTCAATAATTGAATTGACGAAACCTAATTTATAACTTAAACACACTAAATTTTACAAAATATAATGCAGAACTACATAATTCTCTCGAATCAAATATCATCAATCTACTTTCCGATTTCTTTTATATAAAGATAAAGAAATCAAAGATGTTTGGTAATTACGTACCGGTAATGACATCTAGCTCATGAACGTTAGTAATCTGAGGACCATGTTTAAACATCTGACCACCGATTCCAGCGTTTGACAATGTCCCACCGACGCTAAGGTACAAATAATCCGTCCAAGAAACGGGTGAGACGCCTCTCTCAATCGCCGCCTTCAAAACATCCACCCACATCGTCCCGGCAGCCATGTCAGCATAACTCCCATCTGGTGAGATAACCACAGCTTCTGGTTTAGCCGCGTTGGCTAGACACGTCATGTTTACAACAACACCACCAGGTGCTGAAGCTTGGCCACGGAGAGAGTGACCTTGTCCCCGAGCCGCCACTTTGAAAGATGGCTCAGGGCTGCTTGAGCCTGCGTTAGCGAAACGGATAAGGCGGGAAACCTCGGCGGTGGAGGAAGGACAAAGGACTGCACCGGGGTTTACGTCGGTTATGTTACCGAAGTCATGAGAAGCGACGGAGATGGAGTAAGAATCGAAAAGGACGGTGAGGTTAAGTGATATTGGTAAAAGGACATCAATGCTTTCTTCTGATTTGATTAAGGTTGGGGTTAAACTTATTGTGATTAGGATGATAATGATGCTTAAACCAAGATTAGTAGTCATTGTACAATTAATGGGTAGGTGAATGAGAAAAGTAGACAAAGGATGAGATATTACAATTAGTGGATCTTATTGATTATGGAATTAGTATAGATTTAGTTCATATGTATAAGGAGATATATATAGAAGAATTATAAAGAGAGACTCTCGATGTATAATATAATGTAATAATTAGCACGTGAATATCTTTACGTGATTTTGTTGATGTTTAGTTAATGGGAGTATACAAGTTTTGTTGACGCCAAAATATAAATTAAAACAATATTTATATGTGGAAATAAATATTAAAATAGTTGACCGACTTGGCTTCAAAATATTTATTAATACAAAATACATTTCGCCAATTCCTATAAAATTTTGGGAGATGGAATATGGAAGTTGGACTAAAATAACAAAGACTAGAAATTCAACAACAAAGAAAAAATAACTAACATTTGATCGATTATATATTGCATACGTTGTATCTATATTAATAAGATACTATAGATATAGAGTATAGTTGGGTCCGTTTGACTTTATAAGATGTGATTATTATTACATTGATCATATAACGTAAATTTGACAGAGGTGGATACCGACTCAACACCGAGTCTGTGGGCCGGTTTATAGATTAGACATCTTTCACCTTAGTGACGGTTAAAATTCTTGAAAAGCTCGTCCAATCTAAGAAGTAACTTGAAACGCATAAAATCGTACTATACATGATTTCTCTAAGAAGAAGTCTTAAAATGTTTTGATTTTACGTGCACTAAACCACAAGCTTAATTATTTAAAACACAATATTAAAAAGTTATTTAAAAATCAAGTTTTTGTGAATGATATATATCCATTTTTGTGAGTTCTGCATATTCAATGTATTCTCTAAATCTATGATGTACATAAAACTATATACAAAGCTTGTAGAAATTATACAAGGCATATTCTATAAATGTAAATATATGATTGATACTCTTTTAAAATAGGAAGATGTATCTTTAACATGCTCCTTCAAAATAAAGGGACTTTGTGTTACTCCAATCTTGTTGAAGAGTTCTGAAAATATGAGTCGTTGTAATGGTTTGGTTAGAGCGTCTACTAGTTGGTTTCGAGTGTGAACATGGGAGACGCAAAGAAGTCTTTTTTGAATGTGTCCACGGATGAAATGATAGTCCAACACTACATGCTTTATTCGTATCTGGAAAACTGGGTTAGCAGACAGGAATGTAGCACCAACAATAACGCAATAGATAGCTGAAATTTCAGAAATCTTAATCCCAAATTCAGTTAGCAAATTACATATCCATCTGATTACGGAGACAGTGTTGGCGATGGCTCTATGTTCTGCTTATATGGAGGATATGGCTACACTCTTTTGCTTCTTAGAAGACCATGAGATGGGATTGCTGTTGAGGCATTTGTGGAAATGTAGTCATCGGAGATGCCTGTCCAATATGCCTCTAAGTTGTTGTGGAGTTTGATAGGATTGTTGGCAGAAAAGAAGACACCATGGTGTGTTGTTCCAGCAAGATATCGTAAGACTCTTTTAGATGCTTGCCAGTGAATGCCAGTTGGTTTGTGCATGAATTGAGATAGTCGATTGATAGCATACATAATGTCTGGTCGTGTAAATCCAAGGTATTGAAGACTTTTGATGAGTTGTCGATATTCTGTTGTAACTATCATAAGAGAGCATGTGCATCATTAACTTTGGTGTTGTGGCCATAGACGTTTGTATTGGTTTGGCATTGACCATATGGAATTTGTGAAGAAGATCACAAATGTAATTTTTCTGTGAAAGATGAAAACCTTTGACATTTTTGTAAGCTTAGATTATGAGGAAGTAGTTGAGAGCTTCAACATCTTTGACTGATAAACGGGTGGCGAGAAGGTGGATCATCTTCTTGATAAGTCTCGCATTGGTACTTGTGATTAAGATATCATTAACATATACTAATAGATAAATAAGATAAATAGCTTGGTTCATGATAAACAGAGAAGTATCGACATATGAATTCTAAAACCCCAAAGAAACCAGATAATCATATTGCTCATTGTACCATGTCCTGGGGGCTTGCTTGAAGCTGTATATGGCTTTATGTTGTTTACAGACGTGTGTTGGATTTTCAATGTCTACAAAGCATGGAGGTTGTTTCGTGTAGACTTCTTCATTGAGAGTGCCTTGAAGGAAGGTGTTGTTGACGTCCAATTATCGAATTGACCACGACTTAGCAACAACAATGTCAAGAACTAACCTGAGCCTAGTTTATTTGATAACATGGCTATATGTGTCTGTGTAATTAATCCCTTATTGTTGATTGTAATCCTTAGCAACCAATCTCGATTTACATATATCGAGTGAGTAATCTAGTAGCAACTTGTTCTTGTAAATCCATCGATATTCGATAATGTTTTTGTCAGGCAGACGTGGTACCTCTTCCAACATTCGATTTTTTGGCCAAGGCATCGATCTCCTCTTACATAAAACAACGCCAAATTTTGTCTTTAAGAGCTAGTGTGAGATTGAGTGGTTCAGGTAGAATGTGGGAACGGTTTGTAGCTGCGAGAGAGTACTTTTTGTTGGGTTTAATATAAGATTTTTGCAGCGAGTAGTCATACGATGCATTTGTGACACTTTTATCGTAACCATTTACAAATCATCAGAAAATAGCAACAATATCTTTATATTGTGACAAAATATGTATTATTGTGACAAATATTACGTATTAATACATTTTTCTTGTAGTGAATCGAAGTGTCAGGAATTCTCCACTATTATCAGTAAACAATGTGGTGAATTTTTGATTGAATTTGTTCTCCACCCGCTGTTTTAATGATATTAATGTAATCTTTAAGATTTATTAATAGAACAATCAACACAACTGAGTATGTTTTTCTGTTTTTGAAAGCAAGGTAAAACAAAAATTGAAATAATATATATAAATTTGCAAATGATGGATGGCTCAAAGGATTGTGCCATTCTTACACATGTAGTTACTGTGAAGATGAAGCAAAAAACGAAGATGAAATTGATGAATTAAGCGGCCACTCGTAGAGTCCATTATGTGTTTTGCCTTGAAGCAATGAGACCTCCGAGTTCAGATCCTTCACCTGGAAATAAGTTGGGAAGAATATAACACAAATTTTGTTAGAATTACAAAAACGATAAACAAAGAGGAGATTTTGTTTTATATTTCAAACATAAAGAACATTATGTAAAATATTAAGGCGAAAGGAAAGAGGAAGAGTTAAGGAACTCTTGTGTGAGAGTGGTAGTCCCGTTCCTTTTCCAATGACAATCGACATTCCCGTGATATGGTTTGTGTAATGACAAATTATGAAGATCACTGGTTAGGTGATGAGTGGAGTAACTATCGAGTAACCAGTTGATGTTAGGGTGTGGTTGATTTACAACAATGTTGGCACGTGGCTGGCAAGGTTGGGGAGTAGCAGCGTTTGACTGATTGTTTATTGTTGACTGAGTGAACTATGAGCATCTACGTGCACTATGACCTTGTACACCACATATTTGACAACGACCCTGATAACCTTTCCTTTGTTTGTCATCCTTCTGGTTCTGGGACTGAGATGAATTATTTGACCAATGTTGAGTTGGGATTTATAGACCACGATGGAGCTGTTGAGGCGTTTTGTGTGAGTTGTAGCATTCACGAGATGCCACATTTGCAAAGGCTGAAAGAGAGACATTGTGATGAGAGAGAAACAACAGCTTTGCCTCAATGTTGAGTAGCTTTTTGTGAACTTTAGTTAAGGATGGAGATGAATCACAACTTTCAATCTGATCCACCACTTGATTATATTCTCCAGGAAGGCCTTCAAGAAAATATTATATTTGGTCTTCATGATCAACATGTTTCCCTAGTAATGCGAGTTGATCGACTTTGGTGGTGAAGTTACGCACGTAATCATCCACAAATTTGGTGCCTTTCTGAAGATGTTTGAGTTGGTGCTTTAGAGTTTTGATGTGACCTCTGCTTGGCTTGGCATATGTTGCAGTGAGCGTGTCCCAAATCTCAGCCGCATATTGACAACGAGAGAGCATTGGTTGAATCGTGAGAAAAACAAACCCTAATAAATTGTTGTATATCAGTTTATCTTGTCTTTTCGAGATGAGGAGAGCATGATTTGGTGATGGAGCATCATTGACAATGATTGTAATATGTGGGGAGGATGCAAAGCCATCAAGGTAACCAGCAAGGCCATAGCCATCAAAAAGTGTGTGTACTTATTTCAGGTGAGATAATTTTGGGAGTTGAGTTTTATCACATTGGACATATTAACGTTGAGAACATACGTAATTGTGACATCGATGGCTTCAACAGCATGAATGACCATGAGAGAGAAGGTTTGAGAAGAACAAAGGAAAAAATAGAGAAAAAGAAGAGAGGAAGCATGGGAAGAATAAAAAAGTTAAAGTACCCATTCTGATACCATGTAATACCACCATTATCGGCAGTATTTAGAGGGTTTCATAGGTTAATTATGATTGAATGGAAATTAAAAAATTAATGAAAGTGGGAGAAACGTTCTTAATTTTGAAACATTTTGCGTTATAAGAAACGCTGACGTGGCAGCGTTTGGTTGGATAAAAAAGTGAGAATGGGGTCTCTCGTCTCTCTCTCAATCTCTATCTCGTCTCTCTCTCAAGTTGTCGTTTTGAATCGCCGACCCTTCTCTCCCATCGGCGATTCGATAGTCGGCGACCCAATCTCCCATCGGCGAATCGAGAATCGCCTACCGAGGCAAAGGATGCGCATCTCCATCTCCAAGTTGAGAGCTGAGCTTAGAGACGTTCAAGAAAGAGAAGCTCGAAGGCACTCTTGGTTCTCCTCAGCTGCAATATCTTGGGAAGATATTGTGGCTGCCACTTCTTCGCTCTCAGAAGAGCTGAAGCTGTCACATAACTGCAGCTGTCAAAGTTTTGTATTCCGCTGAAAGTGACATGTCCAAACAATTCCAACAATAGGTATGAAGTAGACTGAAGTATGGAAGCTTCAGATTTTAGTTTTAATTCTTGTGGAAAGTTTTTGCTATTATAAGAGGCTGTATTTATCTCCCTGTTCTCTCTGTATTGCAGCTTGAAATCTTGAGCAAGGAGCTTTAGTATATGAGTACATGGAAAACGGTAGCTTGGAGGACAGACTATGGAGGTCTGTCTAGAATATAGTAAGCCAAGGATAAGCCTAAGAAGAAGGTAATACAGACACACACACATGAGATTCAAACTTTATTACAACTTACCATTGAATGAATTTGCTTTCTGTTTCTGTCTTGCAGGTGAACAATCTAAAGGCAATAACTCACAAGATGAGATAAGAAAAATCTAATCCAAAAGCTTTTAACACTTTTCTTACTTTCTTTCATAATAGTGAATGCATGATTGTAACTTCACAGAGCTGATGAAGTTGAGAAGCTACAAGGCAATCACTCCTTTGGAACTTTTAACTATCCATCATTTGTTACTCTATATTGGTTTGGATTTATTTTTTTTCTTTTCTTTGGCATTGAATTGAAAATTGTGTCGTCTTAACAACCAATTAAATCATATTCTGTTGTTTGTGCAGATTTGTTGGGAAGCTGAGTCCATTTGCGGGACTGAAGCATCTTGATGTGGCTGGTGGAACAAGTTAGTTGAAAAAGTTGTTCGTCTTCACACTTGGAATTTTATAGTTGATAATTGATACAATGAGTTTTAACCCTATAACCTACTGTAAGTGCATAACAAACGAAATAGTATTTAGAGATCGAATCCACGGAGAACCAAGTTACACTATCGATTTCTATCGAGTTGCAAGCTATATCAATCAAATAAGAGAAGTGAATTCTAACAACTTAGATGTGAATGTAATCAAATAATTAAAGCAATCGGATGTCGAGTATTCATTCGAGAGTTAAAATTCATGTCGGGGAAGCTAATCAAGAACTACTCTAATCTTATTCTCGGCTTGAACATGAATAAAGGCAAACCAACTCTCGTTGAATCTACCCCTCTATCAATAACCTAAAGGTCCTAACTCTCGTTGGTTTCAGATTACAAATAGGTTTTATCGTTTAGGTTCAATTACCCACAATCCAACCTAGCATCAACTCTCGTTGGTAGTGAATGAATTGCTCTTCTAATCTAGTTCTGGTTCTTAACAATCTTCTTGAAGGTTAACAACCTAAAATCATTGACTAGGCGATCAGGCTAATCTATGCATTAAATTCGAGTATTAGAAGGAGAATCATCTACTAATCAATCTTATTTGTTCCCCAACAGTGAATTCTAAAATCCTAGAATCCCTAAACCCGATCTAAGATCTACTCAGACATAGAATGATGAATAAAGCAAATCATGAAGAACTGAAATTGAGATTGCATAAAGAAATAATGAAGAGGATTCATAAATTCTTCTCAGGTGTGAAGAGATCTTCTTCCTAGCTTACAAACTCTATAACTTTGAAATTTTTTTTTCTTAGAAGATAAAAGACTGCTCTCTCAAAAGAATAGGAAAAAGAGTATTTATATGGCCCAAAATAGGTGTACAAAATCGCAAAATTAGGTTTCTGCGAAAGGCTAGGATCGATCGAGAAATGGGCGCTCGATCGATCTACTGGATAATGAGTCGATCTTCTCAAAGACTAGGTCGTTCTTCAGACCATGCGCATCATCCTTTGAGATGACTGATCGATCGATCCTTGATAGATCGATCGGTCTTTCCTTTGGAGAATGTCAGAAAATGTTTCAAACCTCTCCAAAGTTCACCTTCAAACATGATTCCAACTCCGAACATTTTTGACCTGAAATCTCAATAAAACATAGAAATTTTTTCCCAAATATAACTGTAACAATGAGCTCAAAACCGACAAAATATGAGGAACATCAAATTCCCCCAGACTTAGCTTCTTGCTTGTCCTCAAGCAAAGAAAGAAAGACTGTAGGAAGATCACATCTCATCAGATAAATGACTCTCTTGAGATCCTGCACATCAAGTCCAAAGTGATCATAAGAATACGACTTATCAAAATTGAGACCACCTTGTACTTCCTCCAGACTTAGCAAACATAACAATCTCGCGTCACAACTCAGAACAAACAATCAGAGCTCACATACTGAATCCCTAATAAATCTAAGTGCGGTCTCGTTCGAGAGAATATCGATCAAAAGGCTTAGTGTTCCTACTTCTACTCTCTAGACTACCTTCAGTTTGATTCCATCTCTCTCTTTTCATAAGAACAATTCTTACCACTAAGTTGCTTCATTGGAGTTTTCCTTCAGTAAACTAATCAGTAAAGTGAAAAAGGTTACGTCATTGGATGTATCCTTAGAGACATTTAATTCACTCTAAAAATTCGCAGCATCATTGGAAAACTTTTACCCTAGGCTAACTTAATGCAAAGATTTATATCGAGTCAGAATTTTTGGCTCAAGATGCCTGAACATGATGAAGAGAGATACATAATCAAACTTACAAGGAACATCTTTCACTGAGTAAAGAGAAGGAACATACCTGATGTATTACCAATTCCCTTGACGAGAGGATTAAGTCAAGTTAGGTGTGAAATCAGCATGAAATCCCCTGAAAGTTGAGATGAGTGTGCTCTGAAACTAATTGTTGCTTTGTCTCTAGGTTTTCCAATAATCTAATTGATTCCTAAAAAATGCAAAACAAGTGATACTAAGTTTTGGATAATGCTAAGGAAATAAAAAATCAAATGATCCGATGTCAGTCTCAAAAGCTCAAAAATACATAAATAAAAGAGGGAAATAGTTTAAAAATCCGAGTTCAGCGAGTAGTGAGGCAATCCGAGTTCCTCCTCAGGAAACTCGGGAAGCAGAAAGCCAGAAGATGAAGCGGCGGATGCTGGAGGTACAAACTGAGTGGAGATGGAATCTCCAGCTCTCTGAGATCGAGCCGCAGTGCAGCCTCCTCCGCCTTGAGCTTATTGGACATCTCGGGATGCGACAAGTGAGGTCTAAACTCCACGTTCTCTCTGCAGCTTACTGAGGTGAGGTGGGGAGCTGGGAGGGTGACATACATCATCTGGGGTGTATCGTCAAAAAACGTCCACTGCTCTTCTCGAGAAGGTACCCAAATCGTGCCACGGCAGCCGTATCAATCATATCGATTCTCTGAATAACCTCTATCTGCTCGAGGTCTAACCCGTGGTACATGAAGATCGGTGTCAAGAGACGACCGATTGGCTCAACCAATCCCTTCCTCTGATCACTTCTGTATCTACGCCTGATCAGCTCAGTGGCAAAGAGGTCACCCCAGTTGATGTTCGAAGATGGTCTCGCAGCTAGATTAGGATCGTTGTACAGAGCCGGGACCATATGAGAGATGGCATCGTGCAGATACTCCAGCTGAGACTTTATCACACTGCCTGACTCCTCATTCGCCAGAATCGTCGACCCAATGTGCTTGGCGACTATCCGAATGGCTGGGTTCCTGATGTGCATGAGCTTCGAGGCCTTACCCTGATACCCATCACCTGACAATACGTAACACAACTCGTTCTTCGGTGGTGAATTCTTTGACGGTTTCTGCCTAACCGCATACTCGTTAAACCCGTAAATCTGGCACATCTCCTAAATTATGATAATGTAGAGGGCTTCTATGTACCGATATGTTAGGTATTGTGCATAGACTAGACTGTGGGGATCTGCGCACGCATGCTGATCACACGTCGCTAGGAACTGCCTGACTACCTCTAGATATAGTGGATAGGCTTCGAAACAGAATTTAGCCAGAACGAGGTTGTCCAACAGCTGATAACCATCTCCTAGGATGCCCATCCTATCTAGCGTCTTGCGGCATGAGAACTTGGTTGGGATCAACGTATTTGTCAGAAGTTGATCATAGAATCTTTCGTGAAAGCTCTTCCAACCGTCTCCCTCGGTCCTCTCCTTGTATGCCGCAGAGTTCCTGACAAGAGCGGGGGCATTTCTATTAGCCACATTGTCAACGAAGTACGTCTATACTGGTCTCGGGCATGGCAGACAGTCACCCAGTTGACCTTGTCTGTGTCGATCGTCGTACTGTCGTGCCGACTAACCACACTGCAGTTTTGAAGATGCTCTGACCTTCTATGTAGGTTTTCAGAGATTGGAATTGGATGTGCGAACCATCTACAAAGATAGAATAGAGACACAACCGATATAATGAGTTTGTGACCGAGAAAATTCACAAAAATTCGAAACCTCTGGTGCAAAAACGATCAGTGGTTCGGATTCTCATTCAAATAAACAATATCAACATCCAGCAATGCATCAATCGAACCACATCAAATCAAAATCAAGCCTAAAAATTTCGAAATTTCCCTAAAAATTCTCTTTCAACCTAACGAGCAATCTCTAATCAAATTTTAAAAATCCATGCAGCAAGAAGGGGTCGAATCTATGTAAGTATGAGACATATGTATAGATTAATCGATGAAAATCACCCAAGAAATGAAATTCTTCTTTTACGCAATTCAACCTCCAAATTGGATCAAAATTTTGAATTTAGAGTGCATACCTTTGTAGATCAGAGTTATTTAACAACAAAATCAGACAGAGGATGAGATTTTAAGTGGATTAGGCTTTTGAATCGTCCAAATCGGGTGAAAACGAGAGAAAAATCGAGGTTTTAGAATTTTGCAAATAGGGTTTCGCGAAAAATACATGTTCTGCGCGTTTAAGAAGACGAACCTGGGTCGGGGATCGATCGATCTCCGAGTTGCTCGATTGATCGATGCTCTTGCGAGCATTGCTCGATCGATCCTTACATGCTCGATCGGGCAGTGGATCGTGCGCAAATCTCCTTATTTTGCTCCATCAATCTGTTTTTCTTAACGTCGTGCCCTGGATCGTGCGGTATGTTTGCTCGATCGATCCATTCTCAATCGGTCGTGCGATGGATCGTTCGCCTTTTACGGTTGATTGGTCGGTCTTTGCTCATCCAGTCGGGCAACTGATCGTGTGCTACTCATAGAGCGATCGATCCATGCCTTTTCAGTCGGGCAATGGATCGTGCACAAGTTCTGATCAGAAGATGCCTTGTGCTCAGTCATGCTTTTGATCGTGCGCATCCTACTATATTCCCCTTGATCGATCGATCCTGGGAAGATTGATCGATCCATGCCTCCGAGACTTCCTACTTAAAAGCACCAAAAACAAAAGCGAAATCAAATGAAAAGGAAAAACGAAAAACAAATTACCTAACAGTGAGTAGCCTCTCACTCAGTGCTCTTTTACAGTCATTAGCTTGACTCAGACGGCATTCAGATGGCAAATCTGCTCGAGTGAGGTTTGCTCACTCCTTGTACACTTATCTCCTCAATGATGAATCTTTTCAGCTGTTCATCTTTCGTGTGTATCGTTCTTCCTGATGCATCCAACAATGCAACAGTTCCATCGCGACCTATTTCCTTGACCGTGTAGGTTCCACCAGCATCAATACCAGGACTATCTGCAAAAATATTGATGACAAGACAATTAACATCTTAATTGTAGAATCTGTCAAGACGATAAAGGATACAAGTGTCTTGACATTCAGCCGAGTCAAATAACTCATACTGCTCGTCATAGTCACTGTCTTCTTTACCATCTCGAATCATACCACAGATCAACGACTCGAAGAAGCTCGAATGGGGTATGAACGTTCTGATCAACGTTCTGCAACACGACTCTTTGACTCAGAAAGTCCAACTTGGCGTCTGCGGTGTTGAGGAATGATCTTTCCAACAGGATAAGAACAATTCATTCTCTTGCCATCTCTACAACTGTGAAGTCTGCAGGGATCTTGCAATTCCCGACCAGGAAACTGAAGGCGCCTGATAGCTTCCGCAGTCTGAGCAACTTGTGTTTCCAACTTCTTGAGGTGCATATAGACTGACTCAAAATTCTCATTCAGGTCACTGTAGATGTTATCCATCTTGACATTAAGCTCCCTGGTAGTCTTCTGCTACTCGACGGTGAGCTGCTGAGTCAGGGCTTTGATTTCTTCGTTCGACGTCCCTGAAAGTGCTGCTGGAGGTTGTTGCTGCATTGGCGGCGGCAGATATGACTTGTACGGTCTTTGCCAATTACTCCTACCTGCGTTCTGAGCAAATGGTCTCTGGTTGTTCCATCTCTGCCCTGAGTTCTGGACGAATGGCTTTCCCTGAAAAGGTGACCCTTGAGGCAATGTGGGTGCTGGGAAAGTGACGTCTTGAGGATTCTCAACATTAGTGCTCCTGTAGGAGAGATTGTTCGGGTACTGATCCCTGTTCTACCAGTTGACGTAGTCGACCTCCCTCTGGTCTTCAGAACCAGCCAGAGCATCTTGAACCTGATATACTTCTCTACTGTCCTCAACCTAATTCACATTCTTATGACCACCCTGATTCGCTCGGATCAGCATATCCAGCTTCTCAACAATGTCAGAAAAGAGAGAGATTTCCACACTGTTGATTTCTTACCCTGATCATACTCCAGATAATGACTACATAAACTCGCAGCTAGGTTGTCGATCAGAGTGAAAGCCTCGTCTCTAGTGTTGGTCATGAAATCCCCATTGCTGGCAGCATTAAGAGAGTTTTTGTACTCCTACTCGATCCCGCTGTAGAAGGTGTTGAGGAGCTGTTCATCTGAGTACCCATGGTGCGGACAGTCTTACTGGTACTCCTTGAAACGTTCACACGCTTCACTTAAAGATTCCCCAGATCGTTGCTGAAGCGATGAAATCTTGCTCCTGAGAGCTGCAGTCTTGGACTTTGTGTAGAATTGGTCGAGAAAGGATGCTCGAACCTGAGCCCATGTGGTGAGTGATCCTGAAGGTAGTGAACGTAACCACCTGGAAGCTCTGTTGAAGAGTGAGTGATGGAAGAGTTTACACTTCACATAATCAGCAGGTACACCATTAGATCTAGTTGTCCCGCATATGTCCTCGAAGTTCTCTATGTGGTCCATAGGATTCTCCCCTGGAAGTCCATTGAAGACATACTGCTTGACTAACCCAATGAGCTGAGGTTTGATCTCATAATCATTCCTCTCAATAGCAGGAGGTCAGATGGTTGAGCGATTTTGATAGTAAGTGTGTGGAGTGTCCATGTCTCATATCGCTCTGTGTTGAGTAAGCTCTCGTACTCTCCTAATCTCAACCAACTCTCTTTGCAAATGTTGTACCATTGTGCCCATGTCCAGCGGATCCTGCACTTGATTTGGAGGATTCATATTTCTGGCTTTTCGGTTTTCTCTCTCAACTCTCGCAAACTCCTGATTATCTAAATTGAATAGGTGTTCTGACCCTTGACATCTAGTCATACACCTGGAAAAAAACAAAAAAAGGAAAAAAAAAAGAAGTAAGTAACGATGTAGACTTGAAACTTTGAACAGAAAATCGAAAGGCAGCTATTGGTTCCCCGGCAACGGTGCCAAAAACATGATACAACGAGTTTAATCCTATATCCTACTGCAAATGCACAACAAACAAAATAGTATTTAGGGATCGAATCCACAGAGAACCAAGTTACACTATCGATTTCTATCGAGTCGCAAGCTATTTCAATCAAATAAGAGAAGTGAATTCTAACAACTTAGATGTGAATGTAATCAAATAATTAAAGCAATCGGATGTCGAATATTCATTCGGGAGTTAGAATTCATGTCGGGGAAGCTATTCAAGAACTACTCTAATCTTATTCTCGACTTGAACATGAATAAAGGCAAACCAACTCTCGTTGAATCTATCCCTCTATCAATAACCTAAAGGTCCTAACTCTCGTTGGTTTCAGAGTACAAATAGGCTTTATCGTTTGGGTTCAATTACCCACAATCCAACCTAGCATCAACTCTCGTTGGTAGTGAGGGAATTGCTCTTCTTATCTAGTTCTGGTTCTTAACGATCTTCTTGAAGGTTAACAACCTAAAATCATTGACTAGGTGATCAGGCTAATCTATGCATTAGATTCGAGTATTAGAAGGAGAATCATCTACTAATCAATCCTATTTGTTTCCCAACAGTGAATTCTAAAACCCTACATTTCCTAAATCCGATCTAAGATCTACTCAGACATAGAACGATGAATAAAGCAAATCATGATGAACTGAAATTGAGATTGCATAAAGAAATAATAAAGAGGATTCAGAAATTCTTCTCAAGTGTAAAGAGATCTTCTTCCTAGCTTATAAATACTAAAACTCTGTAAAATTTCGTTCTTAGAAGATAAAAGACTGCTCTCTCAAAAGAATAGGAAAAAAAGTATTTATATGGCCCAAAATAGGAGTACAAAATCACGAAATTAAGTTTCTGCGAAATGCTAGGATCTATCGAGCAATGGGCGCTCGACCGATCTCCTGGATAATGAGTCGATCTTCTCAGAGACTAGGTCGTTCTTCATATCGTGCACATTATCCTTTGAGATGACTGATCGATCAATCCTTCATAGATCGGTCCTTCTTTTCGTGGAGAATGTCGGAAAATGCTTCAAACCTCTCCAAAGTTCACCTTCAAACATGATTCCAACTCCGAACGTTTTTGACCTGTAATCTCAATAAAACTTTGAAAAATTTCCTATATATTACTGTAATAATGAGCTCAAAACCAACAAAATATAAGGAACATCAATAATATTATATACTCTTGCCTCAATTACTGATTGTTTGCCATGAATTATGGATTTAGAAAGTAGGTTGTGAGTTGAATGTTGTGTGTTGAATGCATGAAAATAAGGTTATCTGTAATTGTGTGTGTGTTAAATGCTAACCACAATTGTTCTTTGTATGAACTCCAACCTAATTTGTGGTTATAAAATGAACTCTCAACCTAGTCTAATTAAAAACAACTCTGAAAACAACCTTCCCCAAATGAATCCCTATGATAACTCGGCTAGCTTCATGGATCTTTTAAGTAGTCAACAAAGTTCCCCATTCCTTCAGCCAAGTAGGTATGAGACGCCATCACCAAGTTCTGTTCTTGGTGAATCTGAAGGTAGAACACGTTTAGGGAGCAAGAGACTTTCGTGGTATGTCTGTGAAGATTTAATCTTGATATCTGCTTGGTTAAACACAAGCAAATATATCATTGTAGGGAATGAGCAAAGAGAAGAAGCTTTCTGGCTGCAAATTGCTCAGTATTTTGCTACAAGTCCAAATGCTGATGCTATGAAACCGAGAAAGTCAGGACAATGTAAAATGAGATGGAACAAGATCAATGAGATGACATGTAAGTTTGCGGGTTCTCACCAAGTTGCAACCACTCAATGGCAAGTGGAATGAATGATGATGATCTCATCAAGTTGGCACATCAGATTTTTGAGAATGACTACAAGAAGAAGTTCACCTTGGAGCACGCTTGGAGATCATGAAAACATGACCAGAAGTGGTGTGCTCTGCATACTACAAAAGAAACAAAGAAGAGTAAAAGAAGAAATAGTGGATTTGGCAATGTTTATTCCTCTGAAGCTTCCCTAGATGAAGTAGAGTCTCATGTTACTGAATCTCGTCCACAAGGTGTGAAGGCTGCGAAGAATAAAGGAAAGAGGGCTGCTGAAGATGGTAATAAGTCATTGGAAAGGATTCAGAGGTTATGGGATGTAAGGCAAAAGAGGTAAAATAGAGCCCCTATCTGAAATTAAAGAAGAACTTAAGATGAAGCTAATTAAAGAGATTTTGCCTTGAATCTCATAAGTTTGAATATGTGAAGTTTGCTTTTAGTATGTGTTTGTTTTCAGTTGGCTTTTGGTTTTAGGTTTCAATTTATGTTTTGTATATTATAGTAAAATGCTTGAATATGTAATCAATCTATTTTGTTATCATAGTAAAATACATAATTTTGTTTTGTGTCAAAGTATATCATAATTCTGTTCTATCTTTGCATTGTTTCTGAACTGGGTTTTGAGTGATATCATCAATGGCAACGATTAGGAACTTAAAGATAAAACATCAACTTGTAAAAGGATTGTGAAAGAGCCTCACTCTTATGAGACATAGGTGGAGAGAGAAGCTGTCAAGAAAGAGCAGAATTATGAGACAAAGGTGGATAATTGGACTTGAAAAGTTGGTATTGTCTCTAATTATATATGTATTAATTTGCAGCTGATATTGTGTTTGATTACCACCAGAAGGTAACAAGGTCCTTTGAACATCTTCAAGGAGATTATTACATTGCCCCATCGTTTCTGGTAATTACTTATCATTCTTCTTGTAATCTGATTTAAAGAAATCAATCAAACAGGTGAAGATTGTTTAACGTTCGTTACCAAATTTCTTAAAAGCAATGGTTTTGATATGATCTTCTGATTCATTTTCAATGGTTTTGATATCTTGTTTGTGTCCTGTTGTGAGGTATGAATGGAGGAAAGCACGAGCTGACACAAGGTTGCGTGTTGGAGAAAGAGCGACAAGAAGTTGATGTGTGATGATAGATGGTTTGTTCGCTTATGGTCACATAGTTAACTGAGAGAGAAGACAAAAAGGTCACGGAGATAATTTGTTTGCTTATGGTCACAGAGTGTATATAATTTAGGTGGATTTTGTAAGATTTTTGTAAGATTTTGTACACAACAATCAATTTCTATTCTACTATAAATATAATCACTCTTCTTCTCACTTCTTACCAAAAATCTATCTTCTCTTATCTATTTTAATTCCATTTACAAAAATCTATCTTCTCTTATCTAAATCAATTCCTCTTACAAAAATAAACCAAAACCTATTACTAGAAAATACCCTTATTTATTTCAATTATTTCTATCTAATATGGATTCGTCTTCCTGTGATGAGTTAGCGGAAGCGTTGAATGAAGAATTTGATAATCTTTTCTACGAAGAATTGAATACCTTTTTGTACTCTTACAATGATAGTATAGCATCTCCAAGATCGAAGAAAAAAAGAATCCATATTGAAAGACATCATGAAGAAGGACACATCAAGTTATGGAACGACTATTTTGCTGAAAATGCAACTTTCCCGCATCTTATATTCCGATGTCGCTTCAGAATGAATAAGTCACTGTTCATTCATATTTTTGATCGACTATCTAATGAAATACCTTTCTTTCAACAAAGAAGAGATGCTACCAGAAGGTATGGTTTCTCAGGACTACAAAAGTGTACTGCATCAATTCGTATCCTTGCATATGGTTGTGTGGCTGATGCAGTTGACGAATATCTTCGGATTGGTGAAACCACTTCCTTGAAGTGCATGAAACATTTTGTTGACGATATCATTTTTTTGCTTTGGAGATGAGTACCTAAGAAAACCCACCGCATAAGATCTTCAAAGGATGCTCGTTATTGGAGAGATGAGAGGATTTCCCGGCATGATGGGAAGCATTGATTGTATGCATTGGAAGTAGAAGAATTGCCCCAACGCTTGGAAATGGCAATATTCTCGTGGTTCCGGTAAACAAACCATCGTTTTAGAGGCAGTTGCTTCTCAAGATCT
The DNA here is from genome assembly GCA_023374145.1 of Lepidium sativum. Taxonomy (NCBI): domain Eukaryota; kingdom Viridiplantae; phylum Streptophyta; class Magnoliopsida; order Brassicales; family Brassicaceae; genus Lepidium; species Lepidium sativum. Next base: position 43,344 of record JAKUCM010000545.1, read on the forward strand.
TTGGATATGGCACACTTTTTTTGGTCGTCCGGGAACTTTAAATGATATCAATATTCATGATCGCTCTCCAGTTTTTGATGACATATTACAAGGTCGAGCACCGAAAGTGAGGTATGTGGTTAATGGGCACGAATATCGTTTGAGTTATTATCTCACTGACGAAATTTATCCAAAATGGGCATCATTTATCCAATCTATTTTATTTCCACAAAGTGAAAAACAATCTTTATTTGCCACCCATCAAGAAACTTGTCGTAAAGATGTCGAGCGTGCTTTTGGAGTTTTGTAAGCTCGGTTTGCCATTGTTAAAAATCCAGCTCTTATTTGGAATAAGGAAAAAATCGGATTAATCATGCAAACATGTATTATACTCAAGAATATGATAGTAGAAAACGAACGACATATGTATACTCAGTTAGACATCAACAAATTTATAGAGGCAGAATCTTCTGGATGTACAATGGTCAATTTCACCTTTTCAACTAATAGGCCTTCAAATCTCGTTGATATGATGGCCAGTAGAACTCGAATTCGTGATCGAACTATCTATGAACAATTGAAAAATGATTTGGTCGATCATATATGGACTAAATTTTCTACCACTTTGGACTAAATTGTTTGTGTTTTATATTATTTATTGTAGCTAAGAGTATGTTTTACAAGTTTTAAATTTGCATTAATAATTATGATATCTAAATTTGTTTTTATTTTTGAACCAAAAAAAAAAAAATTCTTAAGAAACTCACTTAAGAAACTACCATTAATCTCTCTTAAAAACTCAAAACCAAAATACATTTCTTAACACACTTTTTTCAATTATATTTTATTTGCAAACTACCACTAATCTTGCTCTAAGATCTGTATATTCAATGTATTGTCTAAACCTAAGATGTATAGAGGATTATGTACAAAGTTTGTAAAGATTATACAAGGCATTTACTATAAATGTAAATATACACTTGATACTCCTTTAGGTAAGTGTATTCTGAATATTTTGGATCCGATATGTTCAAAACTAAGTAAAGTTGACAAAAAAATTGCAATGTTTTACTCTTTAATTTAATAAATACAATTCAATCATAAGAAATTAAGAATAATATACATATGAAATTTCGATGGAATTCTATGATTAAACACATTAAAAAAAATTTAGAAAACAATTTTGAATTCTACAATAAAAATTTTGATTTGATATATTATTAGTCCTGATTTTATTTTATTTTAGTAATAATTCGAAGTTATATTGTATATCATTTATGATTTTGAATGATTGACTTGTATTTTTTGTAATAAAGAGTAGAATGGCAAAAGAGCAACTTTCAAAGGTTTTTTCTGGGGTGAAAAACTCAAATTAAAAGAATAAAGATGATTAATGTCTACATTTGGATAAATCAACAAGTATTTATATACGTTTAGATGAACTAGTTTTTTTTTTTTAAATATAACTGTGAAGTGCGGGTCAAAATTTTATTTCATGTAGATTTGAAAGTAGCCTTTAAATCTAGTAACTTTTTGGATCTTTTATTTGAGATACTGCCAATAAAACTATCTCGTCCGGATAGTTTCATTTTGTTGCGTCGTATTTTGTTTCTATCGACTATCAATTTGTGTTATTAATTTGTATGTTTTAGAGACAACTAGCACCGGCACAGAATTGAAAACACATATACGGTAAGTAGCGTGAGAAAGCAAAAGGCTCATTTTACCTCGAACTTCACTTTTTTCAGTGTCTCCATTTCGTCTTCACCAAGCATCACATGCAAAGTTAAGACAAACATTAATTAAATATATTTGTTGTGTGTGATTTAATAACAAATTATATCTATTGTTGAGTTGTCGATGGTTAATTAGAAATCAATGTACTATTAATTAACATATTAAATAACAAGTATTTATTATTAAACTCACTTAGCTATCTATGTTAGAGAGTGAAGCACACGAAGGATATCGCCGACTCGCCGTCTCCTGATTACATGACGCTCTACCAAGACAACTCTTATGTGTGTGCCTCTCTCTAACAGAAAAGCTTTATTGACTAATCAACTTATATATATGTATATATATATATATATTCACAAGTATCATGATTAGACTTTATACTGTAGTTTAGATTGATTATCAATCCAATATTCAAAATATTTAAATTTATAATTATAACTTTTTTAACTAAACTAATGACCGAAAAAATACGTTTGTCAGTTTTTGATCAAGTAGGTATTATACATTTATGCAATCTATCTATTGGAATATTGTCTGCGTAATATTGTCTGAGATTTTAAACCAAAGTTTAAATAATAGATCAAAATTTATCAAACAAAGTAATATTTTTAGAAGAAATAATGATTTGAGGAAGATAATATTTGTTTTGTTGCTGTTCTTATAGTTTTTGCTGTAAAATATAACCTAAATTATCGAATGGATTTTTTTTTTTTTGTCAACAACATGAATAACAACAAAGGAATGGATTGTTTATATAAAAGTAAAAAGTTTTTTTTATTGTGCGCGTAGTAGTAATGTATAGATTCCACATAAATTATATAATATTCTAAATGAAAGAAAATGAGCTTCTTCTTTTATTTGACATTATAACATTAATATTATTGTTTTTATGTCAACAACTAAACAGCAAAATTAGGATCAAAGCCTGAAAATTATTTTCTAAAATTTATTTTTAATTTATTATTTATAGTTAAAAAATCGCATTTTTGATGTTTGAATTATTATTTGCAGTCAAATGTTACCGTTGTTATCGTTACTAGATAGACATGCTAAATTTTTTATAAATTTTAAGGATAATACTCATGTCTTAATTGTTAATGAACTATAACTAATATGTAGAAAATTTGATTATAAGTGCACCAGCGACTAATGTAGAATGGTTATCCATAATTACCTGGATTTTGTTGATGACTTGAGATAAAATAGAATTGGCCCTCTAAATCTTTACCAATGGCCTTCCTAAGTAGACTTGGGCCTACTAGAACAGAAAAATTGGCCCATTAAAAATTTCCGCGGTGGTGTAAACCGGTTAAGTCTAAACCAGGAGAAATCCGTGTTTTGTTTACTGAAGCGAGATTAGTCAATAGAAAAGGCTTCACGGTCGCTTTTCATTGTTCATCAGATTGAAGCGAAGAAGAAGGGAGA
>JAKUCM010000546.1:0-68866 GCA_023374145.1 Lepidium sativum
GACATGAATTCAAGAGCGTTCCAAGCTCACAAGACCAAACCTACTATATATGTGATTGCAAACTTTGGTACTTGCGGCTTTGGTTAAGATGTCCGCCAATTGATCCTCACTTGGTGTATAACATGGGACAACTACACCTTCTTCTATGCGCTCACGAAATTTGTGACAATCCACTTCTACGTGCTTAGTTCTTTCGTGAAAAACGGGATTGGATGTTATGTTAATTGCTGCTTGGTTGTCACAATGCATAGGAGTTGGTTCCTTTGCTTCTTGGCCTAAGTCCTTGAGAAGAGATCGCAGCCATACCAATTCATCGGTCAGCCTCCTCATCGCTCTATACTCCGCTTCGGCACTCGAGCATGCCACCACCTTTTGTTTCTTTGTCTTCCAACTCACTATGTTGCCTCCAACAAATGTACAATACCCTGTGGTAGACTTCCTATCATTCTTATCTCCAGCCCAATCCGCATCACAATATCCCGCAATATCTGAGCTCTCATTCTGTCCCATCCACATGCCTTGATTCGAGCTTCCTTTGAGATACTTGAGAATCTTCTCCATCATTGTCCAATGATACTTTGTTGGTGCTTGCATATGTTGACTCACTTGATTCACTGCAAAACACAAGTCCGGCCAAGATATTGTAAGATAAATTAGCTTGCCGACAAGCCTCTGATATTGTGGAATATCGTCAAGCGGTTCGTCGTTCCTCTCCCCCTTTCGGTTGACCTTGTAGCAGTCTTCAAGAGGAGTTTTTGCTGGTCTACAATCATGCATACCCGTCTCATTAAGCAAATCGAGAATGTATTTTCGTTGAGAAAGAAATAAACCATCCGAAGATCGGCAAATTTCAATCCCTAGAAAATACATTAGTTCCCCTAGATCTTTAATGTCAAAGACAGATTTAAGATAGATCTTGGTGGCTGCAATGCCGTCCTTATCATCACCAGAGATGATAAGACCATCGACATAGATCAAAACCACCAAAATACCTTGGGGACCCTTAACGGTAAAGAGAGTGTGATCCGCTTCGGATTTCTTGAACCCACGATCTCGAAGAGTGAAGCTAAACTTGTGGTACCAAGCTCTTGGTGATTGCTTCATGCCATAGATTTCTTTCCGAAGCCTTAGAACTTTTCCAGGAGGGAACTTAGAGTCAAAACCGAGAGGCGGGACCATGTATACCTCCTCATCAAGTTCACCTTGAAGGAAAGCATTCTTGACATTCATCTGCCACAATTCCCAAGATAGATTAGTAGCTAAAGAAAGAACATCCCTTACTGTGTGGAGCTTGGCAACCGGTGCAAATGTATCGGTGTAGTCAACACCATTGGTTTGTGTGAATCTGCGAGCAACAAGTCGAGCTTTGTATCTCTCAATAGTTCTATCACTCTTGTATTTGATGGTAAACACCCACTTGGATGTCACGGTTTTCTTGCCTTTAGGTAAATCCACCTCACCCCATGTTCGGTTTCTTTCCGTAGCATGAATTTCATCATCAACCGCAACCTTCCATTCCTTGATTTGCTTAGCTTCATCATAGCTTTGGGGAACCTGGTCCAACACAATTTTGCAAAGAAAAGCTTGAAAATCAGAAGGTAAAAGGTCAATCGAAAAAACTGTTTGAGGCGGTTGGGCCACGGCTTGAGCATTATAATAGACCCTCGTGTTTTGAATCTGTGTGCTTCTCCGGAGAAGTTGAGTACCAGTTGTTGGTTCTAATATTGGAGTAACCGGGTCAGGTCCGAGAGACGGATCTGTCATAATATGATCGTTCGGTGAGTCTTGCGGACCCCAAATGTGAATGGAACCGTGGTCTTTGGGTGCAAGGCTGTTGATCCGTAAGAATTGGTGCACTTGGGGCACTTGGATCCTAGAGAGAAGTGAGCTGGGCGCTTGGAGCCCGAGGAGAAGGTTGGGGGACGTTTGTAGCCCCGGAAAATTCAGTCGTGTGGTCTTGAGTTCGAGGAGTACTTTGGGAGTTTGGAGCCGAGGATGAGTCTGCTACGCCTAGGTGGTGAAGGAGGAACCGTAAACTGACAGACCTATCCATTACTGGTTCTGACAAATCACGGAGATCCTCCCAATTCCTTTCTCCAAAGAATCCACGATCTTCAATGAATTTTACATCCCGAGAAACAAGAATCCTCCTAGAAACTGGATCATAACATTTGTATCCTTTTTGGGTGGATGAGTAACCTAGGAACATGCACTTCTTGCTCTTGGCTTCAAGTTTGTTCCTAAGCTCTCCAGCTACTAAGACAAAATATACACAACCAAAGACACGTAAGCGATTCAATAAAGGTTCGGTTTTGTTTAATACCTTGTATGGAGACACATCTTGGAGAATATTTGTTTGTGTTCGGTTAATGAGATAACATGCTGTCATGACTGCATCCCCCCCCACCCCCCCCCAAAAAAAAACTTTTAGGGACATTCATATGAAACATAATGGATCTTGTAACTTCCATCAAGTGACGGTTTTTCCTCTCCGCAACCCTGTTTTGCTGTGGGTTATATGGGAAACTTGTTTGGTGTAAGATCCCTTGTTTGATTAGATGCTCTTGGAATGCTTTACTCATGTATTCGCCTCCATTATCTGTCCTAAGTACCTTCAATTTTGAGTAAAAGTGATTAGTTACATAAGCCTCAAAAATTTTAAAGGCATCAAAGACTCTATCTTTTGATGGCATAAGGGTTATCCATGTATATTTCAACTTTTCATCTATGAATGTGACAAAGTATTTATGGTGATCTCTAGAGGCACAAGGAGAAGTCCAAACATCTGAATGCACAAGATCAAAACAATTTTCATAGATAGTAGAAGATAATGGATAAATCGATTTGCAATATTTTCCTAAAATGCAAACTTCACAATCAATATTGTCAAACGAATGATTAGGCAACATAAGTTTCATAGCACGAAAATGAGGATGACCAACTCTAGCATGCCAAACACGATTACTAAGGCTTCCAATAGCCGAATCAGACACAACCGAACTAGTGCGACTATTCCAAGATAAGAACTTAGGATCTTCAATAATATAAAGTCCATTTTGCACTTTCCCTTGTCCAAGCAAGCGTCCGGTATCAATATCCTGAAATTTCACATCGTTAGGCCCGAAGATAGCATAACAATTTAAGTCCAAAACAACCCTCCTAACCGATAACAGATTCGAGGTAAACTCTTGTAAATAGAAGGCCCTAGATTTCTTATCAAATAGATCTAGATTCCCTACTCTACTAACCGATATCCTATTTCCATTTGCTATCACAACACTTCCCACAGATGGTTCTATGTTATTAACTAATTCCTTATCATTAATCATATGATGAGAGGCTCCAGAGTCAATAACCAAAGGTTTAAAAAGAGTTCGAGTGTAATAGCAGATACCAGAATCCCTTAAGGATTTAAGAGAGTTGATTAGGGATTCAAGGTCGGATCTCTTTATGTCTCTATTGAACGAAGATGAGGCTGCGGTCAAGTGCTCTTGATCCTTGGAAAGGGTCGAAGGCGAGCTAAGCATATTCACATGATCCGCCGAGATTTCGTGAGACAAGTTAGCCTTGGGATCCTTGAACCTTGATGGCTTGAGGTATGGATAAAGCACCTAACATTTCTCCTTGGAGTGGCCTTTCTTCTTGCAGTAGTCACAAACCGGCTTTTTCCTCTCCTCAAACTTCCCTTGGGCCTTATTTGCGGTAACGAGACCCGAGCTTCCTTTTCCTTCAAACAACTCAATGGATCCTTGCTCTTTTTGGATTTGGGAACACACATCTTCAAGACTAGGAAGGGATCTGGAGCTTGCGGCTGACCTAAGGATGTGATTCACAAGGTCCTTGTAATTCGGATTAAGATTCATCAAGAGGCTGAAGACCTTATCCTCTTCGTTCCTTTCCCTAATTACCTTCGGATCCACAAAGAATGGCCTTAACATGTCAAGTTATGCCCACAAATATCTAAACTTCCCAAAATATTATGTGAACTTCATTTCCTCTTGAGAGAGATTGGCTAGAATCTTCTTCACTTCGAAAACCCTTGTGAGATTTGAGACATTCACATAGACCTTCTTTAAGGTGTCCCACAACTCCTTAGCCGTCTCACAATAGGAGTAAGCCTCAAGGATTGGCGGATCTAGAGAGCTTTGGATGATAGACTTGACAGCTTGGTCCATTTGAAGCCATTCATCATCTTCATCAAGAAGATCATCCTTGTCCACGTCACTATAAAGAGATTCCCTTGGAGGTCTTTCCCTTACAACGTGGCTCCAAAAACCCCTTCGTGTGCAAAGCGTGGTCTTCAATGTTCGAGCCCAAAGTAGATAATTGACAGCCTTGAGTGTCACGGAGACCATAGGAGACTTAGCTTGGGTGAAATTCATTGCTTATAAGAACAAAACTTCTTCACACCTTATCCATGAGAATCAAAAGACCCTTAAGCTTGAAAGAGGAAAGATCGTACCTTTGTATAGAATACTTGGAAATCTTTTCCTCTGTTTTTGGAGTTCTTGCTTTGCAAAAAGTCGAACAAGATAAGAGAAACTTGAGAAGATTAAGAGATTAAAGAAGAAGAGAATGGCCGAGAATCATTGCTCTGATACCATGTTAGAATTAACACCAAAAATTAACTATACTTGCGGAAAATAAAAAGAGAATTAAGGGAGAATATTAGAGAAGACTCTTCTCTTCTTCTTACTTATGAAAACATCTTACAATGAGTGTTTATATAGAAGAAGATACAAGAGAGAAAAGGCAAAGTAGAAAAAGGAAAAATAGAATTGGAACCATATCTTGAAACAATTTATTTTTTCATTTTTTCCAAACGGTTATGTTACCCTAAAACACTTTGCTTTTAGAATAAGCGTCTTCTAGGGTAAATTGACTCGACTAATAATTATGTCTTTAACTAAAACATTTAAAATTTCATAGTTACATAATTACATGGACTGGGAAAGATCTAGAATGTTCTTGAATGGAATGAGTTTACTATTGGTTGAAAGCAAAAGAAAGTGATGATCATCAAAGTGCATGAATCTACATTTGAAGCACGTGTTAATTACTTTTGTCTTGACTTAGTCAACATACACATGAGCAAATACGACCAATCTCTTTTGTTCTGTCTCGAAACAATTCTCCAAATGCAATATTAAACTCAAAAGTATAAATATATATATAAGCAAAGGACAGGCGGCGAGAGTGTTCCGTAAGCAACTAACTGTATCCGAATCTTAACATTTCATTCAATTATTTCATCTCTTTTCTTCGTTTAACGTTGGCGGCTGATTATATTTTTTATTTATATACTTTTTTCTAAGTTCAAATGCATAATTTTCGTTTTGTTAAACAACAACGTGTTGATCCGACAGTTTGTTCGAGTAGAAATTTGATTCCTTCTGTGAGTTTAGGACAAGAAAACGAATCTACAATGTCCAAAAATCAATTAAAATAATTTCTTAGCCATTGTAATGAATATGTTGAGTGATAAAATTTGCATCAAAAAATTAGAAAAGATGGGCAATTTGGTTTAATACTTTGCAAGTTGGTCATATGATTAGGCACTTCATGAGTTAAAAGATAAAGCAAGAAGCTCGGGTCAAAAAAGTTACCTTGAAACTAACATTATTTTATTGGCTTTTCGTTTTTGACCAATTATCTCTTTAAGTTGACTTGACTCTAATTGGATTTAGATCACTAATTTGGACCGGTTAGGAATGTGAATTAGGACAAAACTTGACATAGTTTCGTTTAAGTTTACAAAGTATCTTACTTTGTTGGACTATACCATTTTGTGCTTTGGTTTGGACCCTAGTCCAAAGAGAAGGAAATTTTCAGTAAATTTCACCAATTAAGTGTGATTTGCTAGATTAGAGCGAAATTAAGTGTTAATTATTGAAATAGAGCAAATGTTTGTAAATTACTAGAATAGTTTTTTAAATTTAATATATATTATTTTGCCATTTCCTAATGAGGAAAAAAAAGTAATTACGAAAATGCCATTAATGAAATCTGTCACGTAAGCGATCAACTCTACCACACGGACAAAGTGCAGTATGGTAGAGTTAGAGTTCCAGCGTAGTAGAGTTAAAGTATGCTTAGTAGAGTTGACATTAATGAAATTTCGTGTGTAGTAGAGTTAGATTTCCAGGGTGATAAAGGTGAAGTGTGCTTGGTAGAGTTAGATTTCTAGCATAATAGAATTGTTGTTTGTGCTCTAATCAACTCTACCACACGGACAGAGTGCAGTATGGTAGAGTTAGTTTTGGAAACCTAGCCTACTTTCGTAGTAGAGCTTAAATTACATATTTACCCCTCAATTATTACCTCATCTGCCGCTCATCCAACTGATTCCTCCATAAGTGATGCCATTGTAGCTTTCTTGAAGTTCATTTACTTCTTCGCTGCTCCTTTGCTTTTTCTGTTTATGTTTAGATCTATGGATCAAATCATTTTGGTTTGTGGGATATGGAGTTTTAATGAAAATCGATGGATAAATTCGGTGGACCAGTCGTACGGGTGTCGGATCATAGGCATTGTCGAAGATTTAAGGCTCGATGAATTTCTGGAGATGGACTATGCTGATTTTGGTTTGGATGCACATTATTATGAGCTAAAACTAAGCTACATGCCAAATGTTGTCATTCAGTCACTACCAGAAGATACTCCCCCTGTAATTATAAGTAACGATAGACAATTGCAAGTGTTTGTTTCACAATTTCGTAAAGAAGCAATGCGTCTATGTGTCGAAATTACCACTAGATCTCGTGTTTCATTGAGTTACCCTGAAAAAAGGTCAGTGTAGTTGGAGAAACGTTGACGAGAAATTTCAATGTAAGTCGGAGAATGAGGCCTCGTATGTTCGGTGTAGTAGAGTTTATCCGGTGTTTAGTAGAGGTGGACCAAACAATGAGCGTATACCAGAAAATGTGAAACATGAAAGTGAACATGCTGAGGACGACGATGTGGAATTCAGATTCGACTGTTGCGATGATATGGATGGCGCAAGCTCGGATGATGAAGATTATATCAATGTTCGTAGAAAATCGAAGGAAGAAAAGAAGAAAAACTTGTCGGAGAAAGCAACGGGGTTGGATTTGAATGCTGAGTATTTGGACATAGAGATGTCAGCACTCGCATTGGTTGTTGGGCAACGATACTCATAAAAAAAAGAACTCATGACCAGGCTAAAAATACTTTCTGTCTTACAGAGGTTTGACTTCGATGTTGTTGCTTCATCGAAGACAATGTTGGATGTGAAATGTTGGGTACCAAACTATTAGTGGAGAGTGCGAGCTTCACCTGTCGACGACGGTGGATGTTTCTTTGTCCGGAAGTATATGGGAGAACATAGTTGATCTGTTACGGAAAGATCAGGTCGTGCACGACAAGCGTCAACGCAAGTCTTAGGAAGGTTATACTTGGAATTTGTAGGAGGAATTGTGCCATCTGTTCTTCCTCAACACGTTGCTCATTCAATGAGCAAGCGATTCAGTCTAAAGGTACTAACGTAATTTTACGCCATGGTAAAGTTAATCTTCGTTGTAGAGTTAGATTGCAGTGCTGACGTTTAAGTAGAGTTGGTCTGACAATGTGGTAGAGTTAGATAACAGTGTGGTATAGGTGGATTACGTGTAGTAGAGTTAGTATGTCGTTTGGTATAGTTAGGTTGTAAAGTGTGCTATAGTTACATTGCAGTTTTGGCGTTTGGTAGAGTTGGTTTACAGTGTAGTAGAGTTAGATTGCAGTGTTGACGTTTTAGTAGAGTTGGTCTGACTGTGTGGTAGAGTTAGATAAAAGTGTGGTTGAGTTGGATTATGTGTAGTAGAGTTAGGTTGTAGTGTGTGGTAGAGTTAGATTGTAGTGTAGTAGAGTTAGTCTGGCGTATGGTAGAGTTAGTGTGACATTTAAGTATGACTTTTATGCAGATGAAAAACTGGAAAGCACACCGTACTCTAAGCCAAGCACGAGCCCTAGTTACCGGAAGTTCGGAAAGTAGTTATGAAGAACTTCCGTCGTACTTGTTTGCTATTAGAAGAGCGAATTTTGGAACTCTAATAAAGCTCGAAGTTGACGGGCAAGACAGGTTTAAGTTTCTTTTCATCGCCTTTGATGCAAGTATTAGGGGTTTTCCCTACATGAGGAAGGTTGTTGTTGTCGATGATACATTTTTGCTAGGGAAGTATAAATGTACCCTACTAACCGCTACCATGCAAGATGATAACTTCAATATATTTCATATGGCTTTTGGTGTGGTTGATACCGAGAATGACGAATCATGGGAATGGTTTTTTAGACAGCTAAACCGTGTGATCTCTGATGACAGAGAACTTGTCATCATATCAGATAGACATAAATCCATTGTTAAAGCCATAAAGATTGTGTATCCACTTTCTTCTCGGGGTATTTGCACCTACCACCTACGTAAGAAAATTTTGTCAAAATTTGGAGGTGGCGAGCCCTTTAAGTTGTTTAAGAAAGCTTCCACTGCTTTTAGGGTCGATGAAATCAACGCTATACTTGCTCAAATTCAGGCGTTAAATCCAAAGCTTCATTCAACTTGATAAAAGCTGACGTGCGGTTGTGGAGTCGAGTGTACTTTCCCGGAAACAAATACAATTTCACTACGTCGAACATTGCAGAATCAATAAACCATGCATTATCAGAGGCAATAACTTTTCTCATTGTCCAGCTTATAGATGCAATAAGGTCGATGTTAACACGATGGTTCGCGAAGCGGAAGACGAAGGTCACTCTCATGTCAACTGTTCTAACAATATCTGTTGAAAAGCTCTTAAAGATAGAGTTACCATTACCCATAGTAGAGTTAGTCCCTTCATAGTAGAGTTAATAATCCCTTTAGTAGAGTTAACACCAGGACATAGACGAACACCATGGATGAAGCTAGACAGTACAACGTGCAGGACATAGACGAACACCAGGATGTTGTTACGCGATCCAAAACTTCTCATTTAGTCAACTTGACTGAGAAGACGTGTTCTTGCTAGAGGTATGATGTCGAAAAAATTCTTTGTGTCTATGCCATTGCCGTTGCTGAGGCTTGTAGAAGGCCGACGATCGAACTTACCCATCCATACTATCACACGACCTACCTGTATAACACATACTCTGGTAGTATCTTTCCAAGAGATGCTGCACTTCCCGTTCCGTTGGACGTGAGTCGTAAGCTGTGTAATCCACCACACGTCCGTCAACAACCAGGGAGGCCGAAGAAATCGTGGATAAAGAGCTGGTTCGAGTGTTCTCAGCCCGAAAAACGTCCAAGAAAAGTTTCAGCTTGTTCTAAATGTAAGAAACTTGGTCACAATGTCCGGACATGTAGTCAAAGCATTCATTCTTGAATTGAAGAGTTAACACTGCGTTTGGTAGAGTTATTTATTTCGTGGTAGAGTTAACACTACACTTAGTAGAGGTAGACCGTGTTATGTGGTAGATTTAACACTCCGTTTGGTAGAGTTCTTTATTCCTTGGTCGAGTTAGATCGTGTTATGTGGTAGAGTTAACACTACGCTTGGTAGAGTTAGACCGTATGTGGTAGAGTTAAACCATGTTACGCTTGGTAGAGTTAGACCGTGTTATGTTGTAGAGTTAACACTCTGTTTGGTAGAGTTCTTTATTCCTTGGTAGAGTTAGACCTTGTTATGTGGTAGAGTTAACACTTCGCTTGGTAGAGTTAGACCGTGTTAACACTATACTTAGTAGAGTTATACTGTGTTATGTGGTCAAGTTAACAATACGGTAATGGTTGAAAGGAAAATTACATTAACTATTCAAGACGAGACGAGTATGAAAACGAAAACGAATACGAAAACGAAAAGGAAATTACATTAACTGTTCAATAACTAATGGTTGGGAAAGATCTTTCTGAATTCGTAGTACCAAGTGCATACTTCACAATCTTCGGCCATTGGTTGATCAATGTCTTCGGCATCGAATCCTTCAAAGAAATGGAGAATCTCCAGGAATTCACCTCTGCAAGAACATCCTTCTCGACCATATGTTTTTTCGAGAAGTAGCAATTGTTGCTCTCCTCGCCAACTGAGCGATCCTGGGTAACGAAAGATTTTGTTCTGGAGGTGGTCTACGTATTCCAATGTTTCAACAACTGTTTCTTGCAGTAGAGGTCTTAGGACTTCATAACCCTCCTGTCTTATGTCGTTTCCTAAACAGACTAGCACAAATCCATAAAGCAGTGTGGCTTCTTCACAGTCACCATTAGATGCTCTTAGCAGCAGTTCCAAACCACCATCACGATTCCCATTGACAAAGAACTTTGTCATACCACATCGGTATGTAGCTTCCGCATTACCGGCATTGCATAGTCTAGCGAGGAAATTATTTAAAAGAGAACTACATCTCAGAGGGGAGTAGAATGGAACATAACGTATATCTATATTCCTGCGAACCTCATTCTCATCGCAAAGCTCTTTAAATTCCTTCGACACGAGCCTGATACTGTAAATCTCATCAAGTCCTTCCGCTCCACATCGAGCTATGATGTTTGTCAAAGCATTGTTTGGTAAGTCCATGATATGTGCCTTGCGAACAACGTTGGATTTTTGTGTGAATCCACCTATGTTTGGAGTTCTTGAAATGTTTTTGAAAGCTTTTGAAAGATTGAAAGGTGAAGATGGAATGTTTTTGTAAAGGTGAAGATGGATAGTTTAGAAGAAGTTATTAACGATTCGAATGTTATTTATAATGATTTGACTCTTCAGTTTCCCTTCACTTTAGAGTCTAATCGTTATTATGATTACATCTCGGAGATCGTGTCTAATATTAGTTTATTAACTTAACTTCCACGGCTAGTAGAAGTTGTAAATTGTTTAAATGTACTTAATACGTAGATCGTGTCCAATATTAGTTTATTAACTTAACTTCCATGGCTAGTAGAAGTTGTAAACTCTTTAAATGTAGTTAATACGTAGATCGTATCCATGTCTGTCATCCACTGTTTGTTAGTGGCACAGAATGTGGGTAGAGTTAGTTCTTAGTTAGATCACGTATGGTTTCGAATAGGAAATTACTTGTCAATAACTAACTAACTAATAGAGTTAGAACTATACAAATATATACTACTGTAGGACTATACAAAATACACTAGAGTAGGACTATACACAGACTAAACAAATCTACCAATGCAGCTGGAGATCTTTGGTGGCTCTGATGAGCAGGTTCTTATCACACTCGAGTGCAGATTCTGGATCACTAGAACCAATTTCCAATTCTATAGGAAGTTCGTCTTTGAAATCAATGACGTATTTCAGCCGAGAGAAGTTGACGTACTCGTCAGAAATACCTTCAAAGTTGCATCTGATGGCCAGACACATGATCATCTTCGCAACGAACACGCCACAGTCGCCAAAGCGTTTATTACGTGGTATGCCCTTAGTCACACGCACAATCTTATATTGTGCCGCGCTAATATGTGGTCGCATCTCCTTGGGTGAAAACTCCTTGATCATCTTCAGAATCATCACGGCATATGCTCTACAAATAATGAGAACCCATGAGAATGAACTCTATTACAAATGTAAATGTAACTCTACCAAACCCTAGACCAACTCTACTAAACTACAATCCAACTCTACCAAACTGCAATTCAACTCTACCACACTACAATACAACTCTACCAAACACAATCCAAATATACCACAGTACAGTCCAAAACCTTTCAATCTGACTCTACCAAACGTCCTTTGAGTAATCAAACTCTACCATATGAACTCTACTATATTGAATTTGAGTAACTTACTTGCATGACTCTACCATTGCACCAGGGGGAGTGCAAGATGGGTCGGGATCAAAAATGCGAATCTTTCTTTCATTGAGATTAACTTCGAGGGCGACCCAGTGGATGTTTTGAAAATTATGAGGGATATAGATGGTGCCCACGTCTCTCATCCACTGCTTCCTAGTGGCACTGAATGTGGGTGCAGTGTCGTCGAATACATCTTTAAACCCACCAGGCCACACAAAAGTATCCTCTTTTCCCAAGTAATCCCTTTGGAACGTGAAGCACCAAAAACCACAAAACAATGGTTCCATGAAAGCTAGCCGATTACTCCTGTATGGGCTTGGAGTTTGCATGGATCTTTGCCGAAGGAGATTTATCCCGCAAGCAATATGCTGAAAAAACTTTACTGTATTAGTGCTATAATCTAACTCTACTAAACAAAAATTACGTCATAATACACTTTAACTTACGCAATCGTGAAGCCAGCCATATCGAGGGGCAGTCCACTTCTCTTTTGGGCATATCAAGCGGAGGAAGAAATCCGCATTTGGACTATGTTTCCCGTCGCTAGTGAGTTCTCTACAGAATTTATCACAATTGTACGTAATCGACGAATTGATATGCTACACACAGCACATTAAAGTATGTACTTACAATTGATGCTTCACATAGTCGCGTAACCGAAATATTTTTAATTTTGAGATTGGACCAAAAGGATCATAGACACTCCGAGAATGAATAACATTCTTATGAATCCGCTTGACAATGGAACAACCTTGGAAAGGGGATACCTGTAAAAAGAAGGGACTGTAAGACCGATCCAACTCGACCAAACGGAGGACTAACTCTACCATACAGGTGATGCAACTCGACCAAACAGAGGACTAACTCTACCATACAGGTGATCCAACTCGACCAAACAGAGGACTAACTATGCTTGCTCATCCTCTCCTCGACATAAGCATCCGCCTTCCTCTTATTACTTTTGTCCCAAGCGGATTCATCTAGCCTGGAGGCAAGTATGTCTCCAAGCATGGTGTCAACTTTGTGGTCTGCAATATCGTTTGGCCATAGCAGCATTATCTCCAGAGGCTGTGTAGTCAGCTGCTTAAGACGTGCCTGGTATACGAGAAGATGCAATTTATTATTGAACTCTACTACACGTAAATGAACTCTAGTATACTTATAAAATTGAACTCTACTATACTTGAAATCAACTCCACATTACTTGAAATTGAACTCTACCATGTATGTATAGTGGAGTAAATGAACTCTACTACAAAAGGAATTTACCTCTCCATTATTATTTGCTAGCTCCAACTTCACCAAGTACTCGAGGTCAATGGTTTGTTTTTTGATGGGTCTCCATCGTAGAATGGGGACGTCACTTGCTCTTTGCTCCCCAAATATTTTTGCGACTATGGGGATGGACTCAAATGCCCATATCAGAAGTGCGTGCACAAACCCGTGTATTGTGTAATTACTGGACTTTTTGCATCCTGCCATTTTGATCGATTTTATCAGTTCTAGAAACGCCACTCTTCCCTATGGATGCCTCTCGAACATCTCAAAATCTGCAACCAACTTCGCAGCACTAAAAGGGAGCCTACTATTTGTGTGGCAACCAAAAACTCCTACATTCAATACCACTAGCAAGCCCACCATCTTCCTCTTCTCGAAAGACCACCCTCTACATCTCCCCAATATTTCTTTCAACTCTACCCATTTTGGTCCTTCACCAACCCCTAAGCCAATATCTTCCCAAAGTTCTCTATGCGCTTCACCTGCCCCATTAGAAGCCTTCTCGAAGTTACCGCAATTGAGCTGGGTTATTTCAGCAAACTCGTGCAGAGAAAACCTCATAGGCCGACACCCAAACAGCACCCAAATCTCATAGATCTTCTTAGTCACTAGTTGATTCATCAACATGTACTGTATATGCCTCCCTGTAAAGTTGAACTCGGAATCTGCTAGCTTCAGAAAAACGTCTACGCAAGTGTTCTCCTTTATGTCTACGTATGCATCAACTCTACCACACTACAACCTAACTCTATTACACTACATACCAACTCTAACACACGGAATCCAACTATACCGCACACTACAACCTAACTTTATTACACTACATACCAACTCTAACACACGGAATCCAACTATACCGCACATTACAACCTAACTCTATTACACTACATACCAACTCTACCACACTATAATCTAACTCTACCACACGTCAGACCAACTCCACTACACTACAAGTTAACTCTACCACACGATAATCTAACTCTACTATACGACAGCCTAACTCTACCACACGGAATCCAACTATACCGCACACTACAACCTAACTCTATTACACTACATACCAACTCTACCACACTATAATCTAACTCTACCACACGTCAGACCAACTCTACTACACTACAAGTTAACTCTACCACACGATAATCCAACTATACCCCCTACGCTTAACTTTACCCAACGTGATACTAACTGTACTACACGTATTATATCGCTTCTTCACCCTTACCCTCACAACTAATTACGAACTATATCACATTGGCTCAAACTGGGGAAGAAATCTACTAGACAGAATAACTTAGTGAAGAACAAAAACCCATATGTCGCAAAATTGAAAAATTGAAATCTCGCAAAATCGAGAACCCATTGTCTACGTTAACCATAAACCCAAATACCCTTACGGAAAAGAAGAAAAAGCAGGAGAGGAGCAGAGGATAAAGAAAAGAAGAAACTTACTGACAATGAAGACGACGAGTACGAAGAACAAGATGAAGAAGAAGACAACGATTATGAAATAGAGCGACGAACACGTTCAGTAAGACGAGGAAGGAACAAAATCAAGAGAAGTTAACGACGACGGTTTACACTATAGGTTTCTTTCTTTTTCGGGTGTGAAACTAACCTGAGAAGAATAAGAAAATAGAAGAAGACATCAATTTTTTGTTTCAATGGTGTAACCGTAATTACACTCATTCCGCTTTCTTTTTTTTTAGACAAAAACTATTCTAGTAATTACACTATACTTTTACTCTATTTGAGCAATTCTTCATATATGTATATAAAATTTTTTGGTTGAAATTGTAACAAATATTTTGGTAGCACGACCGATGAATGTAGCTTTTTATAAACTGACTAGAAGTCTGAGATCAAATTAGACATTTATATTTTTTGTTTTAAATGTCCAAAATTACAAAATATATATTTTAGATAACTTTTGAATTGGAGGTATTAACCAGCATTTTTTAGTTAGAGGATTAATTTGCAAACAATGGTTACTTCCAGAGTTGCACAAAATAGCTAAATAAACTCATGAAATCGATACTATATAATAATTCAGTGGCAAAACAAACGTTTCGTATACGATGATCATATGTAAGAAAAAGCAGAAGGTGGTAACTAAATCTCTTTCATTGTCATTTGATGCTGAGCATTCACAAAGCTCACTATGAATGGTTCGTCTTGGGTAAAGCTAAAGCCTTAGTTAGAAGCTTATTAGTTGAAACTCCTCGAGCCTTCAATCGCAAATCCTCAAGAAGTCTTCTCGCTTCTTTCATTTCGTCTTTAGCACTATCTCCATGATTGTCCCATGCATCGATCACTCGCTGTTGAAATCCCACAGCGAGGCTATAACTGCAAGCAATCAAGGAAGCAATGGTCAGGACACTGAACACTTTTAAGATAAATTTAGTAACATCAAAGAGTGAATTGTGTTGATAGAAAATTTACTTGCTTTCCCATTCCAGCGTATGCTTTAGAAAGATTCTGGCAAGCGTCGATTGAATCGACATGGTTTGGACCGAGTGAAATATCCATAATGTCTTTAGCAACTGCAAACATTTGAGCAGCGGATTGAGGTCTTCCAAGTTCTAAATAAGCAGCGCCGAGATTGTTATATACATATCCAACTCCAAAATGTTTAGCACCAAAGCTTTCTTTTAACCTCTCGGCTGCACCTTCCAGATAGGGAACTGCTTGAGAGACTCGACCTGAGAATAGAAGCAACCAGCCTATCCTAGCTGAAACACTTCCTTCTGAGTGCTGTTCTTGAGGTAGTTTCTCTAGTATACTCAAAGTTTTCTGCAATAACGTAATAGCAGTTTCATATTCGTTCATGGACTCATACTGCAACGCTACCTCAGAGTATGCTTCAGCGACTTCTACAGGCAAAGCTTTTTCTATCTTCTCGAGGATTTCACAAGCAAACTCCAAACATCTCTTTGAATCAGCAAACTTTTGCTGGTTTACCAAAGCTTTCGACATGGAGATAAACACCATAGCTCTCATTTCACTTTCCTTCTCGGTTTGTTGGACAACACTCTTCAATATATCGATCGCTTCCTTGTATTTCCCTAAAGCAACCTTCATGTTAGCAGCGTCGATCTCTGCACGGATCAGCTCTGATTTCATTCCCCAATTCTTCAAAACCCTCTGAGACAGTCGGTTCTGCTCCAATGCCTTGTCATGTTGCTCTAAACCGCTATAGATCACACCGAGAAGTCTACGATCCTGTGCAACCTCAGCAGAATTATTTCCCAATTCTTTCTTATGAATCTCCAACGCCTTCAACGCATAAGGCAAAGCCTCATTGAAATTCAACACCGCAACATAAGCATCAGCCAGACTCCGATTAGCCACACCCATCTCTTTACTATCTTCCTCAAAAGTCATCTCCTTAATTCCCATACTCTTCTTCAAATTCTCAATAGCTTCCTCTCGCCTTCCCATAGCGTTCTTAACATTAGCAAGCTCAAGTTGCACGGCGTGTAAAACCGGCCTAACGTCTTCGACAACACTATCTTCATCTGCCTCTAACTTAACCAGAATCCGATTAGCTCTGTTAAGGTAACCTAAGCTATCACTAAACCTTTTTAAACCGTAATTAGCTGAACCCATTAATTGTAAAGTCATGGCAACAAGCAGAGTAGGTTTACTACCATCTCCATCGAAAGATTTAAGAGCTTTATCAGCATAAGACAAAACCTTGTCAGGATCCTCACCTTCGCGATCGAGATGGAGCCCTAATTTCAAAGCTGATAAACCAAGTTCGTTTCCTTCGAAAGACAACTCCATCTCCTTGAACAAACGGACCATTTCATCAGTCGTCTTCGCCGACTCGAATGCCTCTTCGAGATTGATCTTTTCCTTTTCGCTCGGCGACAATTCCGTCGGTTCCTCGACATGGGTATTCAAATTCCGAATTGGATTTTCCCAAAAATGATTCTTTATCAAGCCATAGGTTCTACAACAAGTGGAGATTTGGCGTGTTGGGGAGAACAGAGAAGAAGAAGAAGAAGAAGAAGAAGAAGAAGAAGAAGAAGAAGAAGAAGAAGAAGAAGCATTGGAATTGTATTTCAAGTAGTTTAGGAGTGTGATTGGTCTAACTGTTTGGACATGGAGGCGACGGATTACTGAAATCGAAAGACTTTTCATGGCCGAAATTTAGATTTTGCGTCGACAAAATGCTTCTCGTCTCGTTTAAGTTTAAACCCTCCAAAAAAATAACAAAAACCCTAAAGAAGAATCCGTTTTTTTGAAGGTTCAAATCCAAAGAACAGTTAAATTATCATTTTGTGGAACGTTTATATACTTATACACAAGAATAAAGAAACAAAGAACATGATACTATTTCCACATATCATCATCATGAAAAGAAAAAAAACCAACTTTTAATCCTAAAAATAAGTTCTTTTTTTTCTTTAATCACCCTAATTTGGTGCTTGATGTTGATGTTTCTTGAGGTCGTGAACTATATACATCGTCGAAATGGAGATCAATTCCAGATTCGAGGTCATCACTATCATCCATGAATGTTCTTGACAACTTTCTTCTTGCATCTTCTTCCCAATCCAATTCTTCTTCTTCCTCTTCTTCTTCAATGCTTCTTCTGTCCCAAGAGTTGTCTAACAAGTTTCTCGGCGTGTAAAGGTTTGTAAAATCCGGTGGCTCTATAAAGCTATTGCTGGTTGCGGGATGAGATGTGCCGATGTGAGAATGGTTGCCTCTTCCCCACCACTGGCTCCTGCCATCAACAGGATGATGATTCTCATAACTATCTTCTCCCTTGAGTTGGTCATGGCGTAGGATGCTTCCTGTGAAGAATTGACCTGATGTGCTTGCCTCCATGTTAAGCAGATCTCTGCTATCTTCACTGCGGATTCCTAGATCAGGAGGCCAACAATCCGTAGCATTTGGATTAGCAGTCAAGATCTCATTCTCTCTCTCGATCGGAAATTCGGTTCTGTTGTGAGCCTGAGAAGTGTAGTACCAGTCAAGGAGATAAGGGTGACTCCTCTGATCTGAATCAAACAGCCACATGGAACCAGTGTGATTGCCACTCCTAGGTAGATTTCTTGGAATGTCAATGTGTATAGCGGTAGTTGTGCTTCCTCGCCACGCCCTGCCAGGAGAACATGTCTGTCTTATGTTTATTTCTTGAAGCTTTTGGTCCCGGAAAGATTTGAGATTTAAAAGAAAATGTTTCCCAAGAGAATCTGACTCCCAAGATGGATAACTAATCTGGAAACTGCAAATAGAATGGAACACTTGAGAACTGATTTGCATATTTTATAAGAGAACCAGAGTATTGCAAAAAGAAAAGACAATGATATGCTTCAGACCTCAAGAATGACTTCTCCATTTTCCCCTGTGAACTTTGCTGCTCACGAGGTGCATTCCGTGGTGAGCCATACCTGATATTTCCATGGTTCTCGAAGTCGAAAGCACTAAAGCTGCAAGCGGGGCAACAAACGATCAAAATATATATTTTATTGTAAACTTCAATTAATGGCAAGTAGATGAGAACAAGAGTTTTGTCACCTGCAAACATGGCCCACACCTTCAATATCAACTGTGAAATTCCTGATGAATTGCAAGATGTCATCAACCCGCTGCAAAGCAAACTCAAAATGTATGAGACCATAATTATTGTATATTCTCCAATACTGATAAGGGTACACTAAAGAGAATGCGAGAGCCATATACCTTTTGCACGACAAACATTAGCAAAAACGGTGTGATGAAAATTGAAGCTATCTCCTCCAGTAGCATCATTCCGGTATACTGTATTGCAGAAATTTTCATTAGCATCATTTGAATTAACAACCACGAAGGAAGATAAGAAACATTTTTTTCAAAAACATTCCAAAAACATGAACTATGGCAGTAACTAAATATTGATGTCTAGCTTGAAAACTTAACCAGTTTGGGAAAAGTAGATGATAAGTTAACATGGCACCTGAAACAGAGTCTCTAGTTCCAAGCGGACATCATCTTTGTTTTCCTTACCACGCCATCTCTTAGGCATATAGTGAGTGTGTTGGACCACCAAAGTCATAGTACCTACTGGGTCAAGGACCAAAAGTTCATCCGAAATGGCAGCCCGGCTAATAGCTGTAATTGTTCCAAACACAGCAGCATACCAGAACAGATTGCGACCAAATATCTATATAAGTGGTAAAACGAACTTTAATACCCAAAATTATGCATCTATTACATACTTTTTACGATGTTAGGATTTCTTACATGGCCCTCTAAAAGAGATTCTTCGAGAAACGCAATGATGATTAACACAGCAGCAAATCCACCAGAAACAAACGACACGAACTTTGCAATAATGGAGATGATAGGTGACGGAAATTGTTTTAGATATTCAGATGCGTGTACAACACTGCTATTAATCCGATGCTTGAATAAATGGTCAACCTGTTGTAAAAGCAAAAAGTTTAGAAAAGACAGTACATAAATCGAAAGGAGAAAGTCAGTAAATTTTAGAGGTTTACGAAGAAATCCAGATCAATAGCCATTCACGAAAACATCCACCCGAATTTCATGGGCATGGAAGCGAGATGAAGGCAGCTACCTCATTGAATTCCCTGAAGAGCCACCTTGACAAATTGGACCATCTTCGAGAAGATGCAGTACTTGGATGATTATAGAACTGTTCAGCATGCCTTAGGAACAGATACACCAACATAAATATGACAAGAAATGGTGACAGTAGAAGCATAGCAATCCCAACCACAAACAGCCGCTTCTTCAATGTTGTTGGATTTGAAACGAAGTCCCTTCTAACTCGAAAATTGCTGAAGAATGAAAATGGCTTAGATAAAGAAAACAGACAATACTTACAATGCAAGAAACTTTTTATTCTACGTCATTATTTTTCACAATAGTAGTTAGGCCATTGAGAAGAAACAAACAAATATGAAATCTAACATATATCTGCTTTGGCCTCCCCTGTGTAGGATCGTAAGCTGTGAGGCAAACTTGGGTAATATAACACATACATGGGCACAAGTCTAACAGGACAATGTCATCAACTTGAAAATATCACAATTGTCCGACCAAGAGAAGTAACCCATGGAAACTGAAAGTTATATCTTCATACATATAACACAAACCCTCAATTTATTAATTGAGCAGTTTATGAGTTCCTATATAGTTTTTTCAGATTAGATAAAAGATCGAGGTGGGGGATAGCATACCAGTCAAACATGCTCTGCAAAATGCACCAGTTAAGGGTCCACTCAAGGGTCTTTGTCAATACAAGGTGATACTGTGTTCCATCTGGTGCAGATTTGACTACTGGACCGGAACCAGGTATCCAATGGGAAATTGGGAAAGAAAGCAAACCTTTATTGAGCATTCCAATCAAGTAGTTTTCTTTACGCATAAGGCGCATAACCATATCATGAGCTGAGAGATCTTTAACCACACAAAGGCGTTGTGAGCTTTGTAACTGAACAACCTTCTCAAGGACTGTTTCCCATGGCATAGTAAGGATTTCATTGTCTGTGACATGGAGACTGCAAGTTTACAACACCAAAAGAACCTAAATTATGGCCTAAAACAGATGTATTATTCTGGCAACAATAGTTTAAGCAATGTGCCACTTCCAACTTACCTGTTGTAATAAAAGTGCTGAAAGTCTAAAGTATCTTTTAACTGAGCGAAAAACCTAAAGAAACAGAAGATCCAGTATACCGAGAAGAGGGCCAAATATCCAACAATTATAGCAGTTGTGAGCGTGAAAGGGGATAAAGGATGCGGATAGATAGCTTCTTTTACAAGATCACATGGCTTAGTTCCCGATTCAACTGCATCCATTCCACATTTTGCATTTTGAAGACCATGCCAATCAACATACAATAAGAAAAACCCAGAGAAGAAAATAATGAAGCCCAGACTAAGAAGTTCAACAGCCCACTTTACGATAATACACCAAAGTCCTTTGTCTCTGTAGTAACTGTAGAGCCTTTCGACAAAATGATCCAAATCGGCAATTGGTTGGACATTTAAACTCTCTCCATTAAGAAGTCCCGATGGGCTCTCACTACCAGGACTTGGTATTCCTCCATAGTTCGATAGCTCAATCTCGTGTGACTCATTATGAAGCAATCCAGTACTCAAAGACGATGATAGCTCACCACGTTGCCATTTAAAAAAGTTGAACACATATGGACCCTTTTGCCCACTGCTCATCATTTGTAATCACGGACGATTAGACAAAACTGCCAGTCCATTCCCCGCTTACAACGTGGAATCTGAAGAAAGTGTAGTGCCTAATGATAATGCAGCTACAAAATCCTGCATCAAGCAAAATACATATAAAGTATCCAGTATAGAAATCTCTAATGACAGATAATTGATGTATGCAAACAAAAAAAGTGCCACTAGTATGTCCCGTAAATGTTCAAGCTAAAAGCTCATACAATGAAACTAATAACCGATGAGACACAAATCCAAATCAAATCCTTACAGGCAGAGAGAAAGACAAAACAACTAATACGGAACTTAGGGTATGACCTGTTAAAGACATGTTTTTTACTGATTCTCACCATTATAGATATAAACTGGACCCAACCTATCCTTTTTTTGACACTCAAATGTCTATTCAGTTCAGACTTTTTATTATCTTAGTCAATACAAGCATTCTTGCACTAGTAGAATCTATGGACAATGTACTATATGTTTAGCATTCTGATGACGATCGATGATGCAGAGAAAGCGAAAACGGCATCGTTCTCTCCAATAAATGAATTATCAGCATCTACTACCATTACAATATGAGAAATCACTCAAACACAGAATAGAATGTAATTTATACTTAATCGAATTGCAGAAACAAAGTTCACGCAACCTTTGCACAAACAATATACCTTGATCAAACTCAATTCCCTTAAACCGACTTCGTTATTGACGCGAAGAAGCAAAAGCAGCAATTTTTTTTTGCAAAGCAACAAGGGTTATCTATATTTGAAAGCAATGAACAATACGATTTGATCAGAACCCATAAGCTAACAGGATGGTAAATTCCTTCAACCTACGAAGTGATTCCCCGCCTTTCCCCCAACAAAATCACTGTGCGAAATTTCAAAAGTTCCAACTTTATCGATGACAACGAAAGAAAAAAATCAAAACTTACCAGAGACCCACGAATGGAATAGCAGAGAAAGAGAGAGGGAGAGCAAGAAAGCCCTGAAAGCAGAGTTCTGCAAGCAGCTAGCAAAATCTTATGTCAAAGAAAACAGAGAGAATCCAAGGGAAATTACGCGACGAGGGCAGTGAAATTTCGGCGAAGAAGTAGAAAAGAGAAGAGCGAATTGATCGATGGAGGATTAGGAATTAAGGGAGAAAAGAAAAGGAAGAAGAAGAATTGGGTTTGCGTGGAAGAAAGAAGGAGGTGATAAAATATTGAATCTTTATGCTAATTTGGATTTGGGCTTTTCTTCTTCCCCTTCCTTCGTCTCTTTCTCTATAGAATTTACTTAACCAAAGAAACGTGATAACGAATCTCTCTCTCTTCTCTTCAACTTTTTTCCTGTTTTTAATATAATATAATTACGTTTCTTATTGTTGAAGCCAAAAAATGTATTTATTTTATGTGATAAAAGAATCAACTAATATTTATAATGGGCTACCTTTTTTGTAGCCACCAGCCCAGTTTCTATACCGACCTTTTTAACAAAAAATATTGTCACAAAAACCACACTATTCTTTTCCATTCTTTTGCTACCTCCATTTTTTACACAAAATATCATAGCGATCTAAGACCATCTTGATATTTTTGGGGGATAACTACAAAAAAAATTCAAAAAGAGCTCATTTTTTAAACTGCTTATTTTGGATTTTTTTTTAATACTTTTATTATTACAAATGACTAGAATACCTTCAAAAAAATTTAATCTTTTTTAATTTTACAAACTTTTTTCTGTCAAAATTTCTTCCCAATTTTGTTTTACATTTATAAAATTTTATGAAGAATTAATTTATAACTTATCTTATAAAAACTTATAAAAATGTATGAACAAATTTTTTATGTAGTTTTTACAAGAGTATTTATAAAACCTAAATAAATATTGAAAGGATAGGAAATAAATCTAAAGAGCCGAAATTTTTATTAAGTTTTGTAAATCCAATTATAGAATCTAATTTTTTTAGAGAATAACATGAAGATGATTTTTGAATCGTGAAAAAGAACAAATGAATGTAGATTGAAATCACTTAATAGGTTACACAAATCACAGATGGAGTAACTCTATATTACATTTGTACCCTATAAATTAAATTTTTATAAGGTTTTACAAGATAACTTATAAATATATTATTTATAAAGTTTTATAAGGTAATTTATAAATATATTATTTATAAGATTTTCTAAAGTTTCATATAAAGCTTTATAAATTTACAAAAAAATAAGATGAAAAAAAAAATGACGGGAAAAGAAAGTTTTGTGAGAAAAATATTCATAACAAAAAATTTATAAAAAGGTTTTTGAAAGCAATTTTTGTCTTTTATTAATGAATGAATTTTTGCAAAAATAAAATTTAAGTATATATTTAAGAAAAACATTTTTTAGATATTTGTTATCACTTCAATTTGACACTATGGCCTTGACTGGCACTAGTTTTTGATTTAGCTTTTGGTTTTTGTTTTTGCAAAAATTATTTTTTCACCAATCATGATTTTGCCTAATTGGTTTTTCAAAAACTAGTTTTTAAGAGATTTTACTAATTGAACTAAGAAACCAAAAACTAAAATTTCATAGTTTTTCTCTTACTCTCCTACAGTTTTTGAGACTTTTTTTATTTACTTAATATTTTCATTCTAGTAATGTATGTTGCTTTAAAATAAAAATATTAGTTGACTAATTATATATATATATGTAATTACGTATTAAAGTCAAAATCATCATGGACCGATAGTATGATTTCCTCTCTACTAGAGGTATATGAGAGTGAGATAGAATTTATAGAATGGCGTACTGGCCCTTTAAAGAAAGAAAGCAAAGAGAGAATCGTAAAAAGATTTCGAGATGCAACTAGCCAGAACTATGAGTGGCTTCCACTCAAAAATAAATATTATACTCAAAAAGGTTTGTATGACATTTATCGTCGATTGATCCGTAAGACTGGAGTTGCAATTAATTCAACCACACAAGCTATAGAAATGGATGAATCATGGTGGAAAGAATGTACTGAGGTAAATAATAAAAATTAAATCACATTATTTTGTTACTTAATAAAATATTACTTGCTAATATTTTAAATTTTTTATATAGGAAATACCAAAAGTTGCAAAGCTCCGTAGAAACCCTCTTGTTGACCTGGACCTAATGGATCGACTTTTTGGCAACAAACACATTAGTACTTTTGATGGATACTATTCAGGTTCTGGTGTGGATAATTATACAGAATCAGAGACGTTTATAGAAAACGATTCAGAAAATGTGAATCTCGAAGATGATGGTGATGTCCCAGCAGAAAACATGTATGACACACCTTCCAACTGGCAAAGTTCAAAGCGTGTATCTGGAAGCTTTGCACATTCTTCATCTTCAAAATGTAAACGAACAACGCCAAAAGTTCCTTATAACTTTGTCACAAATGAAGCTTACACGAACGAACAACAGTTTATGAACAAGCTCAAGATAACAAGTTGAAATGAGCAATTGAATAGTTACTATGGTCTTCTTTATGACTTTTCTTTATATTGGGTAGTTGTGAGTGTGCTTCAAAGCAACGAGACTCGTGCACCAGTTTATCTAACACTACCCAATGACGATGCTAGAATAAAATATCATGAGCGGACATCGGAAATTAAACAAACAGATTAGTACATGGAATCAATGATAAAATTTAGAATAATTTTTTTTATTTTTTTTTACTTTTGAAGTATGTGTTTGTTAGAAATAGAATTATGATATAAAATATTATTGTTTCTCAATAAATTTTGTTCATTTCATTTTTTTTTAGATTCAAGCATTATACAGTTGGCTCGAAGAAGATGAGGCAGAAGATAAAAGTATTAGTTTTGGAGAATCATTCATGGATCCTTGTTCAATGAGAATTGAAAAGAGGCCGATAAACTTAGATCTCGAATGTGGTCGAAGATATGTATAATACATGGCCATGAGGAACAATGCTACAACATAATTAGAATGTATCCACCCGTGTACATTCAATCATGTAATATACTGGAAATGGATTACAATTTAAAGGAGACCGATAATGTGAGCATTCAAGAAAGTGTTGCAATTTTTCTAACCATATGTGCTCAAAATGAAACTCAGAGGTATGTCGGGAAATTTTTGGTCATGCATAGGAAACCATAGGAAGAATGTTTCACGAAGTGTTGGCTGCTCTCAAACATATGGCGGTTGACTTGCTTAGACCTTGTCCAGAAGAACTCACACACCCTCATCCAAAGTTAAAGTCTGACAAAGGGTATTGGCCTTACTTTAGAGGTTTTATTGGAGCGATAGATTAGACACATGTTCATGTCACTGTTATAGGAAGAAACTCATGAATAAAAATTAGAACAGAAAAGGCGACACAAGTATGAACATTTTAGCAATCTGCAATTTGGATATGTTGTTTACATATGCATATATTGGTATTCCGAGATCAACTCATGATGCTAAGGTTCTAATGCTAGCAATGGAAGGGAATCATCAGTTTCCAACTCCACCAACTGGAAAATATTATTTGGGAGATTCTGGTTATGCTCTTTGGCTTGGGTTTCTTACTCCACATCGAGGGGTAAGATATCACCCTGGGGAATATAATTGAGCTAGACCACCTAGTACTCAAAGAGAGTTTTTTAATATACTTTTCTTTGCGATCGTTTATTGAACGAACTTTTGGTGTGTGGAAAGCAAAATGGCGGGTTCTAAAAGAAAAACCAAGATATGCCATACACGTTCAACGTAAAGTAATTGCAGCAACAATGGCACTGCATAATTTTATTAAATTATCTAATCTATGTGATGTTGACTTTGAAGCAGACTAGGTGTGGGCATATGGTTATTCGGTTCGGTTCGGTTCGGTTTTTTCGGTTCTCGGTTCTTCGGTTCTTAAAATAATGGAACCAATGGATACTTTCTAAAATTCGGTTCGGTTTCGGTTCGGTTCTCCTCGGTTTCGGTTCCAAATGGATACTTGAAATTGGAACCGAAGAGGAACCGAAATAAATTCGGTTCTCAATCGGTTCCGGTTCCAAATGGTTATTTAGACAAAAACATTTAAAATAACCATTTTGTTACAAAAAATGTACACAAAACCGAACCGAAATCAAAAAAATTTGTTTGGTTCGGTTCCATTCAGTTCTTTGATTATAGTTTTTATGCTCAACTAATCTTAGGAGTAATAAAAATCAATTAATAGATTAGTTTCGGTTCTAACTTCGGTTCTAACTTCGGTTCTCGGTTCGGTTCGGTTCCTAACCAAGAACCGTGGTTCCTGAATTATGGAACCGTTCGGTTAATTTTTGGAAACCGAACCGGAACCGGAACCGAATTTTCGGTTCGGTTCGGTTCGGTTCTTCGGTTCCGGTTTTTTTTGCCCAGCCCTAAAGCAGACAATGACTATGCAGCTGAACAAGACTTCGTGTCAAATGAAGATTTCGAGCAAAATAATACTTCAATGCAATATATTGAAGACATTTGAGATGAAATTTCTAAATTATTGTTGGATTCCCGACGATAATAATAATAGTTTATGAAATAATGTATTTTAAAAAATTATATAAATAGTTATATATTTTAATGTTATTCATAATATATTTTACATATTTTTAACTATTTGGGAAAAAATATCAAACGAAAAAAAATCAGAAAAACCAAAAACTATAGATGTTACCATTAGTGATTTTGAAAAGTATATTTACTGCAAAAACTAAAAACCAAAACTTAAAACCAAAAAGGAAAAACCAATAACTAAAAACTAAAAACTAAAAAATAGAAACCAAAAACTAGTTTGCCATTTACCACCTATAACTTACTAATTTATTGTCAACAAAATCAATAAAAGTAATTTATATATTCATTTAGGAGTCGTTTCCGTAATCAGGAATATCGTTGTCTCAAAAAAATGGAAGGTTTGTGTTGATAAAACAAAGCAGCCCCTAACCGAAGAACTCTTGTTTGCTAAATGAAAGAAAATGGATTTTAAGACGTATTAAATAACATTTTATATGGTTTGAAATTTTTTATTTTAATGAATGTGTGTTTAAAAACTAATAATATTTTTAAAATAAGCCTTTAATTTTATGTGACCGAACTCATATCACATTACTTATTGATGACCAGGTTTGTATTTTAAATTTTTAACTTACTTTTAATACAAATAACTTTTGAGTTTTTCATTAATAGCATTTAAATTACAAAAATACCATTAGAAACTGTGTAAACCCCTAATTATCACGTTCTTTAACTATTTAAATTAAATTACATATATATCACCAGTGAATATCATCATCTCCTAACAACTCAAAAATAGTCTAAAATCTTACAAAGAACTCATCTTTTTAAGAATCTTTTGTAGAGATTCATGCTAAAGTAGGGTAGAAATTTATTCAGTGTACCAGATTAAGGAAGGTAATTATGTAAAATATTGCTGCGCTCAAAAGCTTGAACATTTTATAGTTTCCAATTTATTTTTTTATTTTTGACTATATATTATATTCTTATGTTAATTTACTATATATTATTGGCGACCATAACATACATGCACGCGTATTAAAATTTTATTTGATTTTATATGTCTTGAATCTAATGAAAAGAGTTTTAACCCAAAAAAATATCGAATGAAATGAGAATAACACTAGCAGCAAAAAAATACGACAAAATACTATCTATGTTAATTATGAGTTTTGGTTATGAGATTTCTTTATGATTCTAATTTGATATTTCTGCTTTTGCCCCTGCAAACACAGTGAAATTGTACATAATTTATGTTATGTTATTTTAAAACTTTAAAATATATCATATGTATTAACATACCCTATATTAAAACTCATGTCATATTTGGTGATTCTGTCTTTATTTATGAATAAACAATAATAATTTATATAACAAAATAAGAACTAACAATCTTATTAAACAAACAGATAAAAAGAACTAAATATTTTTACTTATTAATTTTGCGTACGTGGGAATGAACCATCTAATATAAAAATCAAATAGAAACAACAAGTCCATATAATCAAAACTTACTAAAACGTATACACTATACAGAAATGACAAAATGAAAACAATAACACTTACAAAAATAAAAAGTTGAAGTTTGTTAGAAAATAGAGTAGAAATGAACTTTTTCAGAAAATCTCATACTTGGAAATGGCTGAATTATTTTCAATTTGATAATTAACATGATCTAAATAATGATTTTGCATTAAAAATTTAATTTGATTATTAGGCATGGATAATAGATTTGTCAAGTATACAACAATAAAAATTCGATAAAATTCGACTCATAATTTAAAATTCATTCTCTAATATTTTTCTTTGGTTTTTCACCTACATTACAATGTTTTATTTTCAACATATCACAATGTTTTAAAGAAAAATATTTTATATAGATTGATGTAAATTATTGTTTATGTATTAATGGAGTAACTGCTTATCTTATAATATATATTTCTTTTCATTTTCTATTGGTTTAACTTCCTTTAAAATCACTATCTTATAATTTTTTAAAATATACAAAAGTCGAATTAGCATATTGTAATCAGAGATCTGTGTCTCTTTGATTTGGCTGCATCTCTAAGATTCCTTTACCTGACAACAATCAAATCAGATCCGCCAAGGAGATGATTTTTCTAAGGGCATATTTATTGGGCTTTATGGATTAATAGTTTTCGCGGGAAGTAACGGGTCGATGGCGCGGGAGGTCTACGTGGCATTGGTCCACGTCAGATTTCGCGCCGAAATAAATCATAAAAACCCTTCTCCTTCTTCTTTTTCATCTTCTTCATCGTCTTCCTTCATCTGACCTTCAATAGCCATTGTTGAAGAAAAATGAGTGAAGCAGGTCCTTCAAGATCCATTCCCTTTAAATCTAAGAAACGCTTGTTGATGGATTCGCCATCTTCAAAATCTCAGACTGTGAATCCTAATCCGTCTAATGTAGCTTTGCCCACGCCGGAGAAACCAACGGAGAATATACTTACTAGATCTAGAAACCGATCTGTTGCGTTATCTGTAAAAGAAATTCGTCAGGCTGCTGGATCTCGTCGCAGATCTGAGGATCCGACGGTCAAAGTTTCATCCGCCAAAACCCAGCTCTTGTTTTCTCTCAATGATTCATCCTCTTCGGCTTCTAAACGAGTATCCACCACGAAAAATGCAGAGATAGATAAACTTCCGGAGAAGTAAGATAATATTTCTAGGGTTTTATATTGTTTTCACAATTTTCCCCCTTTTTACTGATGTGATTTGGATTTCTGCAGGTACGAGATTCTGGGAAAGTTCTTTGATGCATTGGATAGTTCGATCGTATTATCGAAACTGCGAGGTTGTAAGCCGACATTTTTCGACATCTCCAGAAAAATCGAACATTTAACAGAGAGGTATATTTCCAAGAGTTTATGTACTCTCTGATTGTTGCTGATTGGATCTGATCTGAGTAATAATCCAAATTAGATCTTTGCCTTTATACTTTATCAGCTCCGATAAGACAAAGAAACAATCTAGATCTGGTTTTTATAGACTCACCTTTAACATTTTTTTTCTGATCTATAACGATCTATTGTTTATTGATTATGATTTCCAAGGATTAATTTCTGCGCTTATCGTAATCCTGTGATAATCAAAATCTCTGATTGACTGAAAACGATAGTTGTAGTCCCTGATTCTCTATGAACTGATTATAACTCTTTTTGTTTCATGAGTCGATGTTAAGAGAATTGTGTATCTAATATTAAGGCAGCTTCTGTTGTGAATATATTTCAGGAGGTTTTGTTATAGTCACTTGGCTCAACTAAAGCATATATTGCCTGAAGCTATGGAGATTAAGCGAGTGTTGATACACGATGAAAGAACTAGTTGCATGAAACCAGACCTTCATATTACACTCAACTCTGATGCAGTTGAATACAATGACAAGTCGAAAACAGAGAGTAAGAAAATTGCACTCCGGAAAGTGTTTAGAGCAAGACTTTCAGAGTTTGTTAAGGCTCACCCTCAGGTATTATACTCTATGAAGCCAAAAATGCATTCTTTATTGATTTTTTGGTGTTCCATTGTATGATTTAGTGCAGGTATTGATGGATTTTTTGAAATCTGTTTTAGGGTGATGAAGTTCCAGGGGATCCACTTCCAGAGCTATACAATAGAAAGAAACCAGATGAAAATTCAAAGGTTGAGGTTGAGAGTGTTAGTCCTGTTATGGACGAGATGGCTTCTATTCCAGCGGCTAAATTGTTTTCATCCCCCATCAAAGTCACATCAACTCCAATCAAAACATCATCAAGTCGGCCTACACCAACTTCGTCTGGGAATGTTATTGCAGTAACTCCCATCAAAAGAAGTTCAAGTCCTGCTAAACCAATTCTGTCTGATGACAACATCATGGCTACTCCAGTCAAACCATCGTCAACTGTGGGTACTCCAGTCAAACTATCGTCAACTGTGGCTAATGTACCGTTGACGCCAGCTATAACTGAAACAACACCAGTTAAAGTTACTGTGACTCCACCTGAATGTACTTCAACTCCTGCACGACTATTAAGTACGTCACTGATGGCTCGTCGACAGAAAAGAAGCAGCGATTTTGTTTCTACTGACCCACCGGCTAAGCTTGTGAGACGCTCCTTGTCTCTAAATTTTGATTCTTCTCCTGAAGACGAGAAAAATATGGATGTAGCAGATGATAAAACCAGCGATGATGAAATCCTCAGCATACTTCCTGATAAACTACGACAGTCGGTAATATTCAGTTTCAGATTAAAAGAAATAAACTGAGATTGTCTTAACTTACTAAGATAATTCATCTCCTTTTTGTCTAATTGCAGATTAAAGAACAAGAGAGGAAAGCAATTGAGGATCAAAATCCAGCAATCTCACTGGCAAAGAGAAGACGAAAGATGATTGCTTGTTTACCTAAACTTTTCAATGTCATCCATTACTTAATTCAATCTATAAGGCGCTGGGTCATCACAAAAGAAGAGCTTGTTCACAAGATAATTGCTGGTCATTCTGATATTACTGACAGAAGTAAGCCCTCCTCCTACCACTAAGTATCTCAGTATATGTTTTCTTCACATGGTTCGAAAACCATCCTTACTGTTCTTTTCTATCCTTTGCAGAAGAAGTTGAAGAACAACTTATCTTAATGCAAGAGCTTGTTCCAGAATGGATGTCTGAGAAAACATCATCAAGTGGAGATTTACTAGTATGGTAAGTATAACATCATTATCATATACATTCAATCTTTAACACACTTTGTAGTTTTCCTAGTTTTTTTAATTACTCATGTTACCATCTCTAATCTGCAGCATAAACAAATTGTCATCTCCACAAACAATTCGATCTCGTCTAGAAGAAGTAAACAAGGAAGAGATAGCTACACAGCTTCCTTGAGATTGCAGGCTCCAACAGCCTGCAGTTACTTCGTTTATCT
The DNA here is from genome assembly GCA_023374145.1 of Lepidium sativum. Lineage (NCBI taxonomy): Eukaryota > Viridiplantae > Streptophyta > Magnoliopsida > Brassicales > Brassicaceae > Lepidium > Lepidium sativum. The sequence continues at coordinate 31,669 of JAKUCM010000546.1, forward strand.
AACATATATGGGTCTACTTTACATCAAGTAGATATAGAGTTCTAAGTATGGAAATGTAGAATGGTGACAACAAGTAGATGAACATTTAAGTTATATTTATGTGTAATAAAGAGTCATATTATTATGAAAAGTTGCATTTGTATCAGGAAGATTTATAGAACAATGCTGACATATCTAAGTTATTGATGATGAATCTCTTTCTAATAAAATAAAAGATCCCTGCATAGACTCTTCTATTTGTGCTTCTATCTTTATAATCTGTTCCTTTGGATCAAATCCTGCAAATGAAGGTGTGGTAGTGTTTGATCTGTCTGTTTGTGGTTTGGTGCGTCTATTTGTTCGTATTTTCGGATCCAAAATGAGTTCTGAGATATGTAATGCTGTTCAAATGCTACTCAATCTGGCTAAATCAAAAGTAACACACTGTCGAATCTTCTTTCGCATTTTACCGGAATTTTTACAGTGATCTAAAATTGAGTCAAAGAAAGGATTTTAATTTAATTAGGTTATATATGTTTAAAATTTTAAACATAAATTAGATTTCTCGTCACTAAATATTTGATTTGGTATATTCTCATGGTTTTAAAATTTGATGTTATTAACCGTGAATTATTTGCATATTACAATTTTTGTTAAATAAACAAGAGATAATATTGCAAAAAATGAAAAGAAAGTTGTTAAAAATAAAAATTTTCTATAGGTATTTAAAATTTAATGCATCTTATTATTATTACGATGACTTCGTTCATTCAACCTAGGTTACAAGGGCATCATAATGGGCCTACCTAATGGACTTGGCTTCATCTTATTTTTCATTCATCTTCTTTTTGCTCATTTGAGACTAAAGAACAAGAGAGGATCAAAATCCAGCAAATCTCAAGGGCACGTATTATTTGCTTCTTTACCTAAACTTAATTAGCATAACAATGGTAATATATTTCATTTCAAGAATCATAATTCTCTGTCCAATTATTTTAAAACTTTGCTGCATTCTCCTAAACCCATGATTCTGATATGAGAATTCTATATATTTTAGTTATGTTCATTTTTGAGTTATAGATTAGCAATTAATACAAGCTAATTTTCACTTTTAGGAACCATAGGCCGGTTGTCTTTATTGACTCTCTAGTCATATTACTTTGCTTTTTACAACTTACTTGGTTCCATTTTACTCCTTCCATGCCATCAATACACATGATTTAACATCTTATACTATTATCTAATAATCCCATATGGAATAACTACTTCAAAAAAAACAAAGAGAGCCAAATATTTTATGTACATAAAGACGAATGATTTATGAAAATATTAGTTGGTGAATTAGGTTTTGCACGCCAATAAATAGGTGATTCAGTTGGTTTACTTTTAATTTTATTTGACATTAAATGTTGTATTTGAATCTTACCCATTTTAATAAAAATAATTTAGTTATAAATTAGATTTTGTTGATTCAATTATTGTCAAGAAAAAAAAAAAATGTTCAAGGTCAATGACACAAAATAAAAAATGATATGTTTATGAGAGTAAGAAGAAATAAAGGAGGAGAGAAAAAAATGGAATTTGAATGGAGAGGGAGAGATTGAGTGAGATATGTATAATAATATTCCTTTGTTAAGGACAATAATAATTAGATTCCTTAGATCTTGTATGGACCACAACAAGTCCCATCATACATTCTCAAGTCTCATTGTTTTCCTTTGAAAAAGCCTTGTCATATACACTAATAATTTTCTATTTAAATATATATTTTTAAAACGAAGATAAGAATGAATTAAAAATAGAAATAGAAAAAAGGAAAAATACAGATACCTTTGCCACTCTTTTAAGCAATTTCTGACCCAGTTCCCTTTTTGGAGAAACATTGAAAACCCTAAGTTTCGATTCTATTTTTTAAGATTCGTTTGTTTTCTTTCTGCTCCAAACAATTTTATATCCCATCTTTTTTTTTTGTAAGCCTTTTAATATCATAAATAAAAGAATTAGCGTTAAAAAGTTTATATATATAGAACTTGCTCAAAAAAAAGAAAAAAGAAAGCTTTATTAGAACCGGTTAGACCTAGTTAAAGCAATGGGCCATGAAGCCCTTGAACTTTCTTCTGGTGCGGGGAGCGAGCGTTGATAAAGTTCTTGATGTCCTTATGAATGGTATGGAAGAAGATAGGAAGAGGGATGTTTTGGTTACTGTGGATAGATTATGGTGTGAGCTATTATCTTCTTTAGCAACGAAGGAGAGGAGGCTAAGCGTCTTTTCGACCAAGACTGAAGAACTGACCAGGACGTCAACATTAGTGGCGGGAGACGCAGTCTTGTAGAGCCAGTGTCCATAAAACAACACTGTACTCACGATGCAGCATTAAATGGTCCCTTGTTTCCAAGAAAACTGAACACAAACAGCACATCAGAGAGACTTGTAATCCCCATGAAATGAGCTTTGACCTTGTTGGCCATCTGTCAAGATGAGAGCATGTTTAGGCAAAGAGCACGAGGTCTGAGTTCCTGCCAAGTTTGGGAGGTTGAAAAAGTTGGTCTCGTGACTTTGTCTGTGCACCAACCGAAGCTATCTTCTTGTAATTGAAGCAGAGGCAGTGAAATAGTTATGAGGTGCACAAGTAGAGAGGTTGCAGCATCAGATCTAGATCGTGAGAAGCTCTAATTTGTCCCAGTTATTGCTTGTGAAACTGTTGTTACGAGAGGAACTCTAAACATAGAAGGTCCATTCTGCCTAATGTAATTGATCAATAGTCCAAATGAAGTCCAAGAATCTCACCAAAAGCTAGTCTCTTTTTTGGAAAACTTAAATCTCAATCTCAATGTTGCAGATATATTTTTTTATTTGTAAGAATGTATGACATATTTATACAAAAAAGGATATAATCTAAAACCTATGAAAATTAGCATATTACCAAATTATTTACTATAAAAAGTTGAGCGTTTAGCAGAGGGATACATTTTGTTTTACTTTACTTTTACGAAAGATAAATCTCTTTAAAAAACAGGTTTCTTCTTCTTCTAAACTATCATAATTAACATGAAAAAAATAAAGAATAAATCATACTCAAAAGTTAGTCCCATATGAAAAATGTCACATACATATACATTCTTTAAAAATCAGATATAGTAACCAACGTTAGATATTGTAACAGACTTTTCACTAGAATTAGATATCTGAAATGTGATATTTGTGGAAATGGATAATCATCATGCATAAATACGCATCGCAATAATCATGCACAAATCTATTTAAAAACAAACCAAAATTATTTTAAGTTTTATCTATATCTTTACAATAGAAATCAAACCAAAATCAACCAAATTTTAATAAATATTTATTAGTTACTATATTTTAGAAATTGGAAGAACCAGAATTATAATCAAACTGAACTAACTAAATTTTCATTGAAATTTATTTGTTATCACTTTTTCAGAACTAAAATAGCTAATCTGAATCGAACAGAAAAATCAAGTGCGCACGACTAGTATAAACCTTGAAATCACGAAGCTTTACGAGCAAGTTGTCTACTATTCATAGAATATTCTAAGACTCTCGAATCTAAAAGAAAAGTTAGAATAAAAATATAAAATCAAAGTCCATCCCAAATCGAAAGTTTTCGACTTTTTTTTACCCTAATTAACCAACTCGAAAACATAATATATACTTAATTAATCCATGAAAGATATATCAATAATTATATGAGCAGGGTTATTAATTAAAGGAATTTGCATGGCTTGTCGGTTAGGAATGAAGTCATCAAAACATTTTCCATTAAAACATTATAATCAAAAGCTCTTTGATTTCAAGGACATCAAAACAATTTGATACAAGCATGCTCTTCATCTAATTAATACCAACTTTCTTCAAACACATATAAATTTATTAATATATTTTTCGGTGGAATAAATAATTACGATTATTCAACAAAAGTGCACCTAGCTAGCTATAACCTTTTTATATTAATCTAGACTCCGTAAATGTGTTGTTATGAAAAACAAAAAAGCGCCCTGAAGTCACAATTTGCAGGCGAAATTATATGTTTTCAGTTTTAAATTCAGAAGAGTAATATTTTATTATGTTGACGGTTTACCATTCAAATTTTCATATAAGTATCTAATACGTCTAAGAATAAATTGTTAAATAGTTTTAGCCATTCTTTAAAATAATTATAACAATGACACATTTTAGAATTTTCACAAAGGAACATAGTCCATTGAAGTAAAGTAGGAGAAAAAAGAAAATAATGATTGAAAATGAGGGATAATATATAAATAAAAAAGAGTTGAAATGAGGTAAAGAAGTAAAAGATAAAAATGATGGAAAGTGGGAAAGAGATGTTGAGTTGGTGCGTTGCATTAGAACACATTGATGGAAACAAGTCATGAGAGCTTATAATAAGAGCCTCCACATTAAATTATATTTACAATTAGCAATCAATTTGCAAAACATCATCATTTTCTATTTTTTAAGTGGAACTCAATATCAGTTTTTATTCACCATTCTAATATACAGTTAAGTCTTGAGTTCTTCGTCAACGTACCAAACGGTCGACATAAAACTTAATTCACTTGTCAAATGATATGATACATCTATTTACAAAGGTTTTATTCATAGGGACATAATAAAATCTAAATATTTTTACTTGGACTACACACTGAGATTGAAAAAAAAAACTAATTTTGAATCCTTTTTTATAGTTCCAATATACTCAAAGAAACTAAATCGGGAATCCATAAAAATATAAATTTTAATTTTCTTGTCATAAGAAACCCTGATAAAAAAAATATGTTTTTAAAAGGGGTAATTGTAAAAATGCCTTTCAAAGAAGAAATATTTTGATATTATCTTTTTCAAATTTTCAAAATATACCTCTCAGTAAAGATTAAAATACCTCTCTTAAATTATTAGTTTTTTACATAAAAAACTTATATCTTCATCAACTAGAGAAAAATAACTTTTTGAAATTTATAAAGTGTTTATAAAAATTTATAAGTAGAGTCAAGTCCAAAATCTTCTGAAACGACATATATTAGATCACATAAATTTATATCTTTATAAATTATAAAAACTCCTTTGATGTTGTCAAATTCAAATTTATAAGGTGTTTATAAAAATTTATAAAGTTTTATAAACGAACTTATAAAAATTTTGGCGAAAATTTTTATTTTGTTAAACAAATTATATAAAAATTTTACAAAAAAGTTTTTAAAGATATTTTGTCATTTTTTATAAAAATAAAATTTAAAGGACATTTTTACAAAAAAAGTACAAAAAAATATTTCCTGAAATTCTCTTTCTAAAACTCGTATTTGTCAAATAAATATAGTCAAAATTAGTTTTTTGCCATTAGACTAATTCAACTTTGTTAAAGAAAAACACTTAAACTTCAACTTGAAGTGGTCTAGACTATAAAGTTAGTTTTTTGCGATGTAATATCAACTAAAAGTTACTTAGTATGGTTTAGTCAACTATATCCTTATCTTCTAGAAAATTAAGGGTTTTGATCATATTTGGTGTTAGTATATATATAATGGTCAAACTATTCATAAAAAAAATCTGGTCTATCATTTTTTTTTGTTTGGTTTCAGAACCTATTTGGTTTAAAGTTGGAACGTTTTACTATAAGCATCGGATGTTATCAAACTTTTCTTTAAGTAACATAAATGCAGAATCAATTATTAAATTTAAATTCGGGTAATGAAATATCAATTATATCACAGACAATTACTAGAATATATGTTATGGGAAATAAAAAAGAATAGTTTAAAGGTGATCTTAAATTCTGATAAAATCATAGTGATAGTTAATAATGTGTTTATGCAAATATATATAATGGACCGAGAACCAAAAATAAGATAGGCAAACATATAAATGATTCATTCGATGGGTAATTTCTTTGTCTAAGGATGATTATGGTAAGCAAAGACAAAATGAGTGAGTATGAAAAAGACATTTGATTTTTGTTGACAATACAAAAAGGGAAATATAAAGAAGCCATAATTTGTTTTCTATCATAATGTGAGATTATGTATGGACAAGTTCTAAAGTCCAAAATGTTTCAACTTTATACTGCCAAATGAAATCATATTTTTTTATAAAGCTGAATTTCCTCGAATTTATTGTGCGGATTATAATAAAGTTTCTAAAAATCGAATTTTAGATCACTGATTATAATGGTGTTGGCAATATTTGTTTAATTTTGTTATTTATAGAGAGAATTGAAGTGAAAAAAAGAAAGTAAAAAGGAAGCAAAAATTCAGTTGGTGTGAATGATTTTGGTGGCCATTTTACTATTAGAGAGAGATCCTATCTCTTCATAAAATCTCCCACACACACACTCCCACTATCTCTCATCGCTAACATGCGCACACCGGTCGCTTATCTTCTTCTGCTAAAATGAGCATGGTGCGTGATTCGCCCGCTTACTTGCTCCATTTCTTCTCGCCTTTTTTTAAAAGGAACGTCTTTTAGGTACCACACCTCTCTCTCTCCTTTTCCGGTGGAATCTTTGTAGCTGAGATTGTAAGTTTTCTGAGTGATGCTCAATTCAACTTGAAGAGAATCAATGTCTTCTGACATTAGCTAAACTCTCTTCTTCTCTGCTTCCTTCTCCACTGGCCTCTTCTTTCGCTCTAAATCTTAACAATTTTGATGGAGATTAGTCCCAGCAGATGTATCTCGGTGGTTCCATTTCCAATTCAATTGAAATTCTGATTCCCTCGTTGTCTGTTGTGAGCTAGACCTAAATTAGTTTCCCTTTTCGGTTTTTTGTTCGTAATTCCGATTCAAGTTTTTGTCTTGAGGAGGGATGGGTAAGAGACAAATTACACAAGATGAAGTAGGTCCGCCGATAAAACCAAGAGCTGGTTTGCGAAGAGAACAAGCTGGTAGAGGTTCATACAGAGGTAGCTAGTTACTTTGTATGCAATCGAAAGGGAATAAAAGGATTTTTTTTTTTTTGGAGGAGAAATTGTTAACAATCTGATTTTTTTTTTCTTTTTCTTACAAAGAATCAAAGAAACTCTCTTTTTGTCTTGAATTGTCGTTTTTTGAGTCGTGGGGGGTTTTAAATTTTTGTTCTTTGGAATGGGTTCTACTTCCCAAGAGATACTGAGGAGCTTTTGCTCTAACACGCACTGGCACTATGCTGTGGTCTGGAAACTTAATCATCGAGGATCTCAAATGTAAGTCACCTAAATATATCTATTTCTTACCTTTGTTGAGTGGACCATTATGATTGTCTACTTGTGGTAATTGATTTTGGTGTTTAGAGATGTATTTATTCTCCAACTTGCTAGTGTGGAATAAACTATGGAACTTTTTATTGAATGTAGCCTTAAGTTTACAGTTTGAGGACTTCGTATGTACTGTTTCTGTAATTTTTAGTTTTGTGTGTTCAGTTGAGTATTCTATTTCTTAGTAAGTTTACTTGACTAGATAGTTTCTCATTTCTGGAATGTTTAACACTTGTAGGATATTGACCTTGGAGGATGCTTACTATGACAATCATGAGTGGAATAACTCACAGAAAGTTAAGAGTTGCAGCGTTTTACCAAAAAACATGCAAGGAACACATAATCCCCTGGGTTTGGCTGTGGCAAAGATGTCTCATCATGTCTATTCTCTAGGGGAAGGGTAAGAATTAATTTCTTTCGGATTCACTCTTCCTCGACGTAATCTTTTCAACTAGGCTTTCATGCTTATATCTAGCTGCGCAATTTGCTATGACACAGTTTGGCATTTGACATTGACATTAGCTACATAATGCAAAGCTTTTGTGGTGTCTTGGGACTTGGATGTCAGTAGAAGAATTTAATAGTACTTACAAATCTTGGGGTTCTTACTGAATCATTTTTATTGAATGATGGCAAGAATGATCTTCTTATCATGTCAATATTAACAGGATTGTAGGACAAGTTGCAGTTTCTGGAAAACATCAATGGGTATCTCTCGAATATTATGACAACTGCCACTCAGCATATGAGGTGAAGACTTAGAAACTTATCTTGAATTGCGCTTTTGTGTTTTCAGGTTTTAAAACTAGATGTTGTTTTTCTAATTATAGTTTCATAACGTTTGGGAGAGTCAAATATCTGCTGGAATTAAGGTATTTGAGATTTTTTGTTACTGCTCGTTCTATCTGCTCTGTTACATGAATGTCAAGAACTTGCACAACTTTTCCCATTTAAGACTTTTCTTTTTGTACATATATTTTCTGTCTTCTCTGCAGACCATTCTTGTAGTAGCTGTTGGTCCCTGTGAGGTTGTGCAGCTAGGCTCTTTCCGTAAAGTAAGTAATATCTTGTAATTGGATGAAGTGTTCGGAGTTCCAAAATAATAGCCAAAAAGAAAGTGTGCAAACTTGTATTACATGATGCATAAAAACGTATCTAGTCTTATTGTGTGCTTGTGGTAAACAGGTTGATGAAGGTGTGACTTCAGTGAATCATATTCGACATTTGTATTTGGCACTGAAGAATCCACTGGCGGATCAAACAGCAAATTTAGTGCAATGGAATTTGAACAATTCGTTGTGTCTGGTAAAGATCTTCTTAATACATAGACGGATTCATGTTTGTCCAGATTTCTCGTTATTAAAATGGGGAGAGTAGGCTAACAATTGACTTGCACTGACTTTCTGAGTAGGACCTTGATTTGTTACATAATTTTGTTGCAGCCAAAACTAGCTTCTGAATGTCTACATGTCAAGGCTTTCCCTGATTGCGCTGGAGAAATTGATAAAGCTATGGATATGGAAGAGTCAAATATGCTCGCTCGATACAAAACTAAAAGAAGTGTTAGCTTGCCTTATAATACACCTTCATCTCGTCTCATGGAGAACGCAGCTGAAATAATTGGTGGTCGTGAGGTTGTGCAAGGATCTACGTGTGAAAGCTATAGTGGTGTTACGTTTGGCTTTCCAATTGACTTGGTTGCTGCCAGAAATGACAATCAAGTAGCTACAAATGTAATCTGGGATACACCTCATGCGGGGATGACTAGTGGCTACAAAGATCCAGGCCAAATAGATCCTAGTTTACATCTGTATATGAAGAATCGTGTGCTCAACAATACAAGTGCATCTGCTTTAGCAATTGAGGCTGAAAGGTTGAGAACAGGCCGATCATACCAAGGCATGGACTCACCTTTTCATGCTTTGTCGAGAACAGATAAAGAAAGTTGTTACCAAAATACAGTGTTTGAGTTATCAGAGAACAAAGGAAACGAGTTATCTGAGAAGCAAGGAAATGAACACCTAAAAGAGACTGAGCGTATGCTAGGGAGGAAATACGAGTCACGTCGATTTGATGCTTTGAAGCCCTCAGGATATACTTTTGCAGGCAGCGAGCTGCTAGAGGCATTAGGCTCTGCTTTTAAGCAAACAAGCACTTGTCACGAGGAGCTGGTGAAGTCTGAACATGGCTCAACTGTACGACCAACAAATGATATGAGTCATAGCCAGCTCACGTTTGACTCCAGCCCTGAGAATCTTCTAGATGCTGTGGTTGCTAATGTTTGTCAAAGTGATAGCACTGCCAGGGATGATATGCTGTCGAGCAGATCAATGCACTCAATGCTTACCAGCATGGAAATGGCAGAAACCTCAGGTCAACAGCAGATTATTGTTAACCCAATTGATAGTGTTATGAGTTCACTACCGCTAGTAGAGGTCGATACCCAACAGAATCCATCAGATATCTGTGGAGCATTTTCTTCGATTGGGTTCTCATCCACGTGTCCCAACTCCCCTAGTGATCAGTTCCAGACATCCCTTGAGATGCCCAAGAATAACAAAAAGAGAGCTAAACCTGGTGAAAGTTCTCGGCCTCGCCCAAGAGACAGACAACTCATTCAGGATCGAATCAAAGAACTTAGAGAACTTGTGCCTAATGGATCTAAGGTGACTTTTCTAGACTTCGCTACAAGGTTACTTGCAATATTGATAAGTTGGCAAAAAACTGCTAGTGAATTTGTAGCTTCTGTTGCTAGAAGTTCTCATATATTTTTGCCATTTACTAATAATGTTTGTCATACTTTGCAGTGCAGTATTGATTCTTTGCTAGAACGCACTATCAGGCACATGCTCTTTTTGCAGAATGTTACTAAGCATGCTGACAAGCTCAGTAAAAGTGCTAAAACAAAGGTAAATATGTTAGATTTCGTGATATCAATACTCTCTGTATTATCTAAAAATATGTTTCCAGCCTCTATATTTGGTAAACGGACATGTATTGCTATTATGTTCAATTGATGAAGCACATAGAGATATATAAAAACTCAACTGAAAATCAGAAGTATATGCTGAAATTAGCTGATATCTTTGTAATCTCAGATGCAACAAAAGGAAACTGGCACACAAGGTTCAAGCTGCGCAGTGGAGGTTGGAGGGCATCTTCAAGTATGCTCGATTATTGTGGAGAATCTGAACAAGCAGGGGATGGTGCTTATTGAGGTATATAATTTATCTTTTTTTCATTTGTGAACTCCCTCAGTTTTCTGTTGGTGTATCAAATTCTTAGTTTGGAAGTATTTATTGGGTTTTGGGCAGATGTTATGTGAAGAATGTAGCCATTTTCTTGAGATAGCAAACGTTATTAGGAGCTTGGACCTCATCATCTTAAGAGGCATAACCGAGACTCATGGCGAGAAAACATGGATATGTTTTGTAACTGAGGTAGGAAGTCGAATTGACCAATTCATGAAAGATACATTGCAAAGAAAATTAAAAAAATTCTCTTTGTTTTGGTTAAAAATTGGATTAGTGTATAGAAATATGATTGACTAATACTGAGATGGTGATACGAATGGCAGAGCCAAAACAGCAAAGTGATGCAGAGGATGGACATATTGTGGTCGCTGGTGCAGATATTTCAGCCAAAGGGCAATGGAAAGCGGTAGCAGCAGTGGCAGCATAGTTGCAGAGTTTGCATTTAGATGAGATAAAGATTAGGCTGTGTGATTGTGCAGTGTTGTGACACTGCATTGCTTCACTTGTTTATTTGGGGTTTTTGTATAACTATTAGTTCTTCAAAGTCGAGTTTTATAGTGTGATTTATGATTTGCATTTTGTTTACTTTTTAGAGTTCTTAGACCCTTTTGGATATACACTACTTGCAAGTTTGATATTCTTTCATCAGTTTGAGTTATTCAGCAATCGAACTCCAAGCTCAGGAATCGGGTGATCAAAATTAGTGATCAACCAATGCAATAATGTAATTTGTCTTGGTAGGAAAAGCTCTTCACACTTGAGCAATTGTTACAAAACCTGCAGCAATAGCTGATACAACAGGATAATCAATTATTTTGTGTAATCCTTTTAATATCTGGTACAGAGTTTCATTTATGTAAAAGCAAAAGTCCTTGGAATAAATATGCACAATCTGAGAAGTTAACCTGAAAATCTCGATAGACATAAGCTGATTGCAAAAGTATACATTATACCCATTGATTATGTATATGTTATTTGTTTGCTTAGCTCAGAACACAAATGAGAATGGAGACTGCAATTACCGGTACTACTCTGCATCAAACGAGAATCTATTGACGATCAAGATACATCCGATTCTTAATCACAGCTTGAACTGTCTTTTCAATCAGCTGCTCTTTGCATCAGAACCTTGCTTACATTGGCATTCTTTTCAGCTTTGCTAGCCATTATTTTCTTTGTTTTATGACTCTTTCTCCTCAACTCTTTGTTTCTCAATATCAATCAAGACCTTCAAAACTATAATTTCCAATAGTGTAAATATTCTAAACCATGCAGTATTGGTAAAGCTGATTCCTAGCTACCTCTTTACAATAAATTGGAGATATGCCAAAGAAGTGGGGATAGAATTTCCAAGAGTCAAAACAGAGTGTACCTTAGTGGAGTACCTAGTCAAAGATGTCAATGTAGACTTGCTCAAGCTTGTATTGGCTTCTTTATCAATGTGTATTGCAGCACCGCCTGGAAGAACAACCTCTTCAAGCTCTCGTACTGTGTGAGTGAGCTTTTCCAGTCAGCAACCTGCTGCATGTGCATCCTGTCTAGAATTTTGTTTTCTTCCTAAAACATAAGATACTATATATCGGTTTGTTGGCAAATGACATGTGATGGTAAAACGATCCCTAGATTTATTGTTTATATTACACTTGAATAAAACATTTGTTACTTATAATTTGATGGTCACTATTCTTACTAAAGCTCTGAAACGTTGTGTATATTATTGAGTTTACAACAACCTGATATATATTAGATGTCATATTCTAATATGTACAACAATGGTGAAAATTTATGTAGAGGACGATGGATTAGTTTTCAATTTGGTTCCCTTTTAACCTATAAATTAAATTTTAAGTAATTCATTTATTTCAAATTAATTAACCACAAAAATTAATATTTCAAATCATCAAATGATTTGATGTAAATTTTATTGATCAAAAAAAATATTTGCAAAAGAATTCAAACAAGATTAAGAAGTATCATTACTAAACTAGTTTAAGAAAATGATTTAATTACATTTCTAGCTCGAAAAGAGAGAAATTACAAATCTAATTTTTCAATGTCAAATAAGGTTGTTTTACCTTTTTCGTTTGAAAAGAAAAAAATATTTCAAAATTGCCATTATGAGAAATTACACGTTAGCTGCACATAAAAAGAAAAAAAATGTGGTAGATGTAGGTTTGTTCCAAATTGATATGTAGTTTTCGATTCACGTAATGTAGGTTTTGGTTTGTTGTGTAGATTTTGAATCATATCATGTGGATTTTGCTATGTGAAGTAGGTTTTGGTTTGTAATATAGGTTTTTAATCACTTTATGTAGGTTTTGCTACATGTGAAGTAGGTTTTGCTATGTGAAACCAATTTTCAACTTCTTTTGTTAACCGCATTTCATATTCTTTTCAACTTCCTTTTCTTAACCAAATATAAATTGAAAAAAAATAAATTTAAATGACATTCTCATAATAAACCTATGCCCTTAAGAACTATAAGTAAGCACATCTTTTTTATATTGTTCACAATTGCCAAAAGATTATTCTAGTCATTCTTTCTTATTGCATTAGTCTCTAAAAGAATTAAAAATCAAATCATTTAGACCATCGATGGAGTTTGTGATTAGCAAAATAGTGAATAGAGGAGATGCAATGGTGATGTTCCTCATATTTTGTCGGTTTTGAGCTCATTATTACGGTTATATTTGGGGAATTCATCTATGTTTTATTGAGATTTCAGGTCAAAAACGTTCAGAGTTGGAATCATGTTTGAAGGTGGACTTTGGAGAAGTTTGAAGCATTTCCCGGTATTCTCCACGAAAGTAAGGACCAATCGATCAACACAAGGATCGATCGATCAGTGCTCTAACAAGGATTATGCGCACGATCTGAAGAACGACTTGGCTTCTGAGAGATTGACTCTATATCCAAGGATTGATCGATCCACTCTAGGATCGATCGATCGATGCCCTTCGTAGAAACCTAATTTCACAATTTTCAGCTCTTGTTTTGGTCCCTATACTTTTCCTATTTTATTTTAAGGGAGTCCTGAGCTGTCTTTGAGTTGTTAGAGAACAAATTTTACAGAGTTTTGAGAGTTTGTAAGCTAGGAAGAAGATATCTTCACACTTGAGAAGAATTTATGAATCCTATTTCTATTTATTAATGCAATTTCAGTTTCAGTTCATCATGATTTGCTTGATTCATTGCTCTATGTCTGAGTAGATCTTAGATTGGATTTAAGGATTCTAGGGTTTTAGAATTCACTGTTAAGGAAAAAATAGGATTGATGAACAGATGATTCTCCTTCTAATACATGAGTTTAATGCATAGATTAGCCTGATCACCTAGTCGATGATTTTAGGTTGTTAACTTTCCAGAAGATTGTTAAGAACTATAACTAGATTAGAAGAGCGATTCCTTCACTACCAACAAGAGTTGATGCTAGGTTGGGTTGTGGGTACCTAAGCAATAAAGCATACTTGTAATCTGAAAACAACGAGAGTTAGGACCTTTAGATTATTAGTAGAGGGGTATATTCAACGAGAGTTGGTTTATCTTTATTTATGTTCAAGCCGAGAATATGATCAAAATAATTCCTGAATAGTTTCCCTGACAAGAATTCTAACTCCTGAATGAATACCCGACATCCGATTGCTTTAGTTATTTGATTTCATTCGCGTTAAAGTTGGTAGTATTTACCTCTCTGATTTGAATTGATATAGCTTGCGATTCGATAGAAGTCAAAAGTCTAACCTGATTCTCCGAGGAATTCGACCCCTAAGTACTATTATGTTTGTTGTGCACTTGCAGTATGATATATGGTTAAAACTCGTGATATCAAGTTTTTGGCGCTATTGCCGGGGAGCCATTAGTTGCCTTTTGATTTTCCATTTACAGTTTCAAGTTTATATCGTTACTTACGTTTTTCTTTTTGTTCGTTTTTATCCCTTTTCAGGTGTATGACCAGAAGTCAAGGTTCAGAACACCTATTCAACTTGGATAATCAAGAGCTTGCGAGGGTTGAAAGAGAAAACAGAAGGGCTAGGAATATGAATCTTTCAGAGAATCAAACACAGAATCTGCAGGATATGGCCACAATGGTACATCAGTGGGTGACATGGACACTCCACACACCCACTATCATAATCGCTCAGCTATTCGACCTCTTGCGATTGAGCGGAATGATTATGAGATCAAACCTCAGCTTATTGGGTTGGTTAAGCAGTATGTCTTCAATGGACTTCCAGGGGAGAATCCTATGGATCACATAGAGAATTTCGAAGACATATGTGGGACCACTAGCTCTAACACTATACTTGCTGATTATGTGAAGTGTAAGCTTTTCCATCATTCACTTTCAGACCGAGCTTCTAGGTGGTTACGTTCATTACCTCCAGGATCACTCACCACATGGGCTCAGGTTCGTGTAGTGTTTCTTGATCAGTTCTACACTAAGTCCAAGACTGCAGCTCTCAGAAGCAAGATTTCATCGTTTCAGCAACGATATGGAGAATCTCTGAATGAAGCATGGGAACATTTTAAGGAGTATCAGTTAGATTGCCCACACCATGGGTACTCGGATGAGCAGCTTCTCAACACTTTCTACAGTGGAATCGAGTGGGAGTACAAGAATTTCCTGAATGCTGCGAGCAATGGAGACTTTATGACCAACACTAGGGATGAAGCCTTCACTCTGATTGATAACTTGGCTGCAAGTTCCGGTAGTCATTGTCCAGAATATGATCGAACTAGAAAGGTAAACAGCGTGGAAATTTAGAGGATTGATGACATTGCTGAAAAGTTGGATATCCTAATCCGAGCAAATCAGGGTAATCAGAGGAATGTGAGTCAGGTTGAGGACAACAAAGAAGTGGCTCAGGTTCAAGATGATTCAGTTGGTTCTGAAGATCAAAGGGAGGTCGATTATGTTAACTGGCAGAACAGGGAACATAACCCGAATTACCTTTCCTACAGGAGCACTAACGTCGAGAACCCTCTGGATGTTACTTTTCCAGCACCCACACTGCCTCAAGGGTCATCTTTTCAGGAAAAATCATTCATCCAGAATTCAGGTCAAAGATGGAATAATCAGAAGCCATTTGTTCCGAATGCAGGAGGAAGTAACTGGCAAAGGCTGTATAAGCCTTATGTACCACCGCCAATGCAGCAACAACCTCCAGCAGCACCTTCAGGAACGTCAAACGAAGAGATTAACGCCTTGATTCATCAACTTGTTGTTGAGCAACAAAAGACTACCAGAGAGCTTAATGCTAAGATGAACAACATTTACAATGACCTGAATGGGGGAAGTTTGAGTCAGTTTCTATGCATAACAAGAAGCTAGACACCCAAGTTGCTCAGACTGCTGAAACTATTAGACGTCCACAAGGAGCTTTACCTGGTAAGGTTGAAAAGAATCCCAAGGAATCTTGGAGTGTGGTAAATTCTGAAGTAGGGAGTTCAGTTGAGAGTAAATACAACCCTCCTGTTCCATACCCTAAGGAGCTTGTGAAGATAGAAGATCAAGGAGAGTTCATTGACCTTGCCGGGTTGGACAGCTAGTTTTCAGCGATGCCTTGTGTGATTTTGGAGCTAGTATCAATATTATTTCTTTGGAGACTATGCAGAAACTCGTACTCGGTATTGAGCTAATGCAAGAGCATCATTCATCGATTTCTTTTGGAGATGCATCTTCAAAGGTACCTAGGGGAAGACTTGTTGACTTCACTCTTCTGGTTGGGAATGCAAGATCCCTACAGACTTTACGGTTATTGAAATGGCAAGAGAATGAGCTGTTCTGATATTATTGGGAAGGCCATTCCTCAACACAGTTGGGGCTAAGATAGACTTCCTAAGTCAGAGAGTCGTGTTGCAGAGCGTGGACAAGGATGTTACATATCTTATTCGAGCTTCATCAAGTCGTTTATGTGGGATGATTGGAGATGATGGAGGAAAACAAGTGAACACTGAATCATTGACTCAGGTCGCAGTAAATGATGAAGAAGACAGTGACTGCAATGAGGAGTGTGAGTTGTTCCGTGAACATGAAAGGGACTCAGCTGAACATCAAGACACTTGTATCCTTTACCGTCTTGACAAATTCTGCAACTATGACGTGTAAGGTTTCGTTGTCAAAGTTTTTGCAAGGAGTCATGGCTTTGAAACTTGTGGAGTCTACACGGTCAAGGAGATATGCCGCGATGGAACTGTTGCATTGCAGGATGCTTTAGGAAGGACAATCCATAAGAAAGATGAACAGTTGAAGAAGTTCATCATTGAGGAGATTAGTGTAATCTGAAGAGTGAGCAAACCTCACTCACGCAGTTCCGCCATCTGAATGGCGTCCGAGTCAAGCTAATGACTGTAAAGAAGCGCTGAGTGGGAGGCAACCCACTATTAGGTAGTTGGTTTTTTTTTTGTTTTTCTTTTTTAGTTTGATTTCTTTTTTGTTTTTGTGTTTTTGTTCAAAGCAGGAAGCTGTCGAAAGCATTGATCGATCAATTCACCCAATGATTGATCGATCAACCCACATAATAGGTTTGCGCACGATCCAGAGCACGACCGAGCACTCAGAAATCGATCGAGGCCGCACAATCCATTGCCAGACTGAACAAGCAAAGCCCGACTAATAGAGTAAGAAGACCGCACGATCCAGGGCACGACATGAAAAAGATGGATCGATCGAGCCGTTTAAGAAGAACTTGCGCACGATCCATTGCCCGACTTAGAAGGTAAGGATCGATCGTTCTTTGCTCGCGGGAGCACATATCGATCGATCAAAGTAAGGATTGATCGATCCTACACCCATGTTCGTCTTCTTAAACATGCAGAGCGGTTTTATTCCGAAAAGTTTCAATTCCGATAATTTTCAAAACTTGATTTCTCACTCATTTTTAATCCGTTTTTAGCGATTCAAAAGCCTAACCTGATTTGAATTTCACCATCTATCTGATCATATGGTTGATTGCTTCAATTAGCAACGGTATGCTCTCTAAATTCGAATTTTAGGTCTGATTTTGGAAGTTGAATTGGGAAAAGGGGAATTTGCTTTCTTGTTGATTTTCATTGATTAAGTGATGCATGTGCCTTATTCTTACATGGATTCTACCCCCTCTTGCTGTTTGGGTCGTTGAATTTCAATTAGAGGTTGCTTCTTAGGTTGAAGGAGAATTTCTAGAGGAATTTCAGAATTTTTAGGCTTGAATTTGATGATTATAATTCGATTGATGCATTGCTGGATGTTGATCGTAGTTAATTGAATAAGCAATCAGACCAATGATCATTTGTATGCCTAGAATATCGAACTCTTGTGAATTTTCTCGATCACAAACTCATTTTTTTTTCGGTTGTGTCTCTGTTCTTTCATTGTAGATGGTTCGTACATCAACTTATAATCCTAAGAAACATATAAAGAAGGCCGAGGTATCTTCGAATCTCCAGCACGGTCAGTCGTCGCAACAGCACGACGATGCACCTAGACAAAAATAGCTTGGTTAGTGTTTGCCATGGCTGAGACCGGAACAAACGTACTTTGTCGATAATGTGGCTAGCAGAGACACTCCTTCTTATGTAAGAACTACGACAGCGTACAAAGATAGAAAGGAAGGAGATGGTTGGAAGAGCTTTCATGAAAGCTTATATGATCAACTCCTGACTAACACGTTGATCTTGACAAAGTTCCTTTGTCGTGAGACACTGCATAGGATGGGGATTCTAGAAGATGTTGTTCAGTTGTTGGATAATCTTGGTCTAACCAAGTTCTGTTTTGATGTTTATCCACTATATCCAGAGATCGTCAGGCAGTTCTTAGCGATATATGATCTACATTTGTGCGCCAATCGCCACAGTCCAATTTATGCACAATATCTCATGTACTGATACAGATGAGCTCTTTATACGATCACCATTAAGGAGTTGTGCGGGGTTTATGGTTTTGATAAGTATGCAGTTGAGCAGAAACCATCAAAGAACTCTCCTCCGAAGAATGCATTGTGGTATTTGTTGTCTGGTGATGGGTATTAGGGTAAGGCTTCAAAGCTCACTCATATCCGAAATCCTGCTATTAGGATAGTCGCGAAGCACATCGGGTCGACAATTCTAGCTAAGGAGGAGTCGGGCAGTGTAACCAAATCCTAGCCGGAGTACTTGCACGAGGCCATCTCTCTTCTGGTACCGGATCTTTACCAAGATCCTACTCTCGCTACAGGTCTTCCTCTGAACATCAACTGGGGTATCTTTTTGCCAATGAGCTGATCAAGCGAAAATACAGAGGTAACCCAAGGAAGGGAGTGGTTGGGCGTATTGGTAGTCTCCTGACACCGATCTTCATGTTTCATGGGTTAGATCTCGGACTGACAGAGGTTGTGCAGAGGATCAATTTTTATCAATAAAGCTGCCTTGGCCAGATTTGGGTATTTTTTGGAGAAGAAGCAGTGGACTTTCTTCGATGACACTCCCCAGATGATGTATGTCACCCTTCCAACTCCTCACATCACTTCAGTTAGCTGCAAAGAGAACGTGGAGTTCCGGCCAGATCTGTCGCATCTTGAGATCTCCGACAAGCTTAAGGAGAAGGAAGGTGCACCACGCGCCCGATCTAGGAGAGCTCGAGCTTCCACCTCTACTCAGTTCGTACCTCTGGCTGCAGCTGCTCAACCTTACGGGTTTCTGCTTCATGAGTTTTTTGAGGAGGAACTCAAATTACCTTATTACTCGCCGAACTTCACGGATCAACAGTTTCGAGACTGGCAAGTCGACAATGAGAGGAGGAAGAGATCGATTCAATGGACCATCTAGAATGCTTTGAGGAAGATCTCGGCGCTCTTTGTATGAGTTCACTTGCAGCTGTTCGTGTTGAGCATGTCTCCATGCCTACTGCAGCTATAGTCGACCAGATGTTGATGTACATTGTCTGATGATGATGAGGATGATCGGCCAATGGATTATCGCGTTCCCCGCCGTCGCAGAGCACCAGGCGACCGCTATAGCCAAAGCCCTGCGTAGCTTCTTAGCTACTTCCTACTTTTGTTTCAGTTTATTTTCATTTTATTTAAGACTATTTATGTTTGCTTGTTTTTGTTTCTTATTCGTTTTTATGTTTTCCTTTTTATTTATTTTTACACTGCGATGGTGTAAAGTAAGTCTGGGGGAGAACACTTATTAACTAACACATTTTTCTGTTTTGTTTCTTTTGCATTCTAGATTTTTTAGACTATTTCTTTATTTTATTTCTATATTTAGAGTCTTTGAGACTGACATCTGACCACTTAATTTTCGATTTTCTCAGCATTATCCTGGACTTAGTATCACTTAATTTGCATTTGTCAGGAATCGCTCAGATTATTGGAAAACCTAAAGACAAAGCAACACTCAGTTTCAGAGCACATCCATCTCATCTTTTAGGGGATTTCATGCTGATTTCACACCTAACCTCACTTAACCCTCTCGTCAAGGGAATTGGTAATACATCAGGTATGTTTCTTCTCTTTACTCAATGAAGGATGTTCCTCGTAAGTTTGGTTATGTTTCTCTCTTCATCATTTTCAGGCACTTTAAACAAAAAAAATTCTGATATAAGTTTTTGCATGAAGTTAGCCTAGGGTAAAAGTTTTCTAATGACGTTGCGAGTTTTTAAAGTGAATTGGACGATTTTGAGGATAAATCCAATGACATAATCTTTTTCACTTTACTAATTAGCTTACTGAAGGAAACTCCAATGAAGCAACTTACTTGGAAGAATTGGTCTTATGAAAAGAGAGAGAGATGGAATCAGATTGAAGGTAGTATAGAGAGTAGAGGTAGGAACTTTTCGCCTCTTGATCGATATTCCCTCGAATGAGACTGCACTTACATTTATTAGGGAGTCATTATGGGAAATCTGATAGTGTGTTTTGAGTTGTGACACAAGATTGTTATGTTTGCTAAGTCTGGGGGAAGTACAAGGTGGTCTCGATTTTGATGAGTAATATTCTTGTGATAACTTTGGACTTGATGTGCAGGATCTGAAGAGAGTCATTTGTCTAATGAGATGTGATCAACCTACAGTCTTTCTTTATTTGCTTGAGGACAAGCAAGAAGTTAAGTCTGGGGGAATTAATGTTCCTCATATTTTGTTGGTTTTGAGCTCATTATTACAGTTATATTTGGGGGAATTCGTCTATGTTTTATTGAGATTTCAGGTCAAAAATTTTCAGAGTTGGAATCATGATTGAAGGTGTACTTTGGAGAAGTTTGAAGCATATCCCGATATTCTCCACGAAAGGAAGAACCGATCGATCAACACAAGGATCGATCGATCAGTGCTATAACAAGGATTATGCGCACTATCTGAAGAATGACTTGGCTTCTGAGAGATCGACTCTATATCAAAGGATCGATCGATCGATGCCGTTCGTAAAAACCTAATTTCACGATTTTTCAGCTCTTGTTTTGGGCCCTATAAATACTCTTTTCCTATTTTATTTTAAGGGATTCTTGAGCCGTCTTTGAGTTGTTAGAGAACAAATTTTACAGAGTTTTGAGAGTTTGTAAGCTAGGAAGAAGATCTCTTCACACTTGAGAAGAAATTCTGAATCCTATTTCTATTTATTAATGCAATTTCAGTTTCAGTTCATCATGATTTGCTTGATTCATTGCTCTATGTCTGAGTAGATCTTAGATCGGATTTATGGATTCTAGGGTTTTAGAATTCACTGTTGGGGAAAAAATAGGATTGATGAACAGATGATTCTCCTTCTAATACTTGAGTTGAATGCATAAATTAGCCTGATCACCTAGTCGATGATTTTAGGTTGTTAACTTTCCAGAAGATTGTTAAGAACTAGAAATAGATTAAAAGAGCGATTCCTTCACAACCAACGAGAGTTGATGCTATGTTGGGTTGTAGGTAATTGAACCTAAGCGATAAAGCATACTTGTAATCTGAAACCAACGAGAGTTAGGACCTTTAGATTATTAGTAGAGGGGTATATTCAATGAGAGTTGGTTTATCTTTATTTATGTTCAAGCCGAGAATATGATCAGATTAGTTTCTGAATAGTTTTCCTGACAAGAATTCTAACTCCTGAATGAATACCCGACATCTGATTGGTTTAGTTATTTGATTTCATTCGCGTTTAAATTGGTAGTATTTACCTCTCTGATTTGGATTGATATAACTTGCGATTCGATAGAAGTCTAAAGTGTAACCTGGTTCTCTCAGGAATTTGACCCTTAAGTACTATTACGTTTGCTGTAAACTTGCAGTAAGATATAGGGTTAAAACTCGTGATATCAAATGGCAGATTATCTTGTCTATTAAACGTGTGAGAATGGTAGAAGACATGGTAGGTCGACTATATATTTGGGAGTTACGTTCTCGCCACAAGCAATGATGCACGGGGACGACACATGTGTGATGTTTCACATTTTGGTAATGTTTCATGAATGGGGACTTCATGGGGACATCACAACGACGTTTTCATCACGTTTTGGTAATGTTTCTTGAATGGGGAATTCATGGGGACATCACAAAGATTTTTTCATCACATTTTGGTAATAGAGGGCGTGGAAAATTTTTGGGGACGGTTCGATATAATTGAGGGGACGTTTTGGAAACGTCTAAAATGTAAATTAGGAAACTAGATTAGTTTAACAAATTTTCCAAATAAATAAAAAAGAAAAAAGTTAAACCTAATTGAATCGTCACATATCATGAATTATAACTGAGTCTTCGACTCTTCATTAATCATCACAATTCCACATCTCATCGTTTTCAAAATTAAGTTATCAAAAGACTTACACCGTCGTGACATGTTTGGTTTGATTTGTCGCTGACATTGTCATTCATCGCAAGGTACGATTACGTGATCATTGATCAACCATTATTTGTTCATGTGTGATGTTTGTATGTGGATTGTCTTTTGATAATTAACGTGTTTGGTTTAACGTTTAGTTGTACTAATGGCATCGTCATTAATGGTTTGAATTGTGATTCTTCACCCATCGTGATTCATGTTTAATTTTTTACTCTAATCTTTTGTAGGTTTTAACAAAACCGTTTTGTGATGTCCCAAGAACAAAGTAGTACTCCTATTGGTTCTAGTAGTAATCCTAGTGATTGTGGTGGTTCAGATCCAACTCAGAGTAATCCAACCGGACAAGCTCCGTTATGAAGTTATGTGACGAAACTAGATAAAATAGGAGCAGCTGGAGGAACTTGGAAATTTCAGTGCAATATTTGCAAGGAAATACGCACTGGATCTTATTCTCGAATCAAAGCACATCTTCTTGGATTGAAGAATGCAGGTATTTATGTGTGAAAAAAGTAACTATGAGTGCTAGGGTTGAAATTTTCAAGTTAGAGGAAGAGTTTGAGAAGCAAAAAAAAAGCCTGGTTCTAGAGAAATTCTTTTGCCTTGTGAATCTCAAAAAGAAGTGGATGCTTTATCTAAGAAAAGAATTTATATCATGTCTCCTATAGCTAGAGCATTCGGTATTGAAAAGAGGGACCAACTCGATCAAATAATTGCTAGGATATTTTATACAGAGGATTGTCATTTAATCTTGCGAAGAATCCATATTACTATCAGGCATTTAGGTTTGCTACTGACAACAAACTTGATGGCTATGTACCTCCTGGTTATAATAAGCTTAGAACGACCTTACTATAGCAAGGGAAAGCAAATGTTGAGAGGTTACTACAACCAATAAAATTAATGTGGAAAGAAAAAGACGTGACGGTTGTGATAGATGGATGGAGTGATCCTACAAGAAAATCTTTGATCAATTTCATGGCTACTTCTGAGAGTGCTCCTATGTTTCCGAAGGCTATGAATTGTTTTGGTGAAGTGAAAGACAAGGTTATCAGTGCTGGTTTGATGGAAGAAGTTATAAAGGAGGTGGGTCATGAGAATGTTGTGCAAATCAAAACTGATTATGCTGCAAATTGCAAAGGAGCTGGAAAGATTATTGAAGGTATATTTCCTCACATCTATTAGACACCATGTGTTGTCCACACACTTAATATTTCATTGAAGAACATTAGTGCAACAAAGAATGTGGAAAGGAATCAAGATGTGTATGATGAGTGCAGTTGGATAACAATCACAGTGATGATGCTCTCGCAATCAAACATTTCATCATGAACCACAATACGAGATTATCAATTTTCAACAGGTTCTCTCCTATGAAGTTGCTTTTATTTGTTGATACTCGTTTTGCTTCTGTTGTTGAGACGCTTAAGAGATTGCAGCTTATTAAAAGGTATCTTTAATCCATGGTCATAAGTGAGGAATGCTCTTCTTATAAAGAGGATGACATTGGGAAAACAACCTTTGTTAGAAAAAATATTTTGAATGAAGAGTGGTGGGATAAGGTCTTACATTGTAAATTTCATAAGGCTGATATATGACATGATCAGATTTTGTGACACCGGTAAACCCTGTCTTCACTTGGTATATGGGATGTGAGATTCCATGATTGAGAAGGTGAAGAATGAGATCTAAAAGAGAAAAATTAATCTAATGACTACAACTTGTCCATTCTATGATGTGGTTTATGGAATTTTGGTGGCTCGCTAGGCAAAGAATAACACTCCTCTTTAATGTCTAGTTCATTCCTTATATCCAAGGTATTATTTGATTACATAAAAGTTAGTAATTCTAAGTTAATAATTAAATATAAGATGGTTTAGATATGTAATGATTTAGTTATTGTTAGCATAACGTACCTTTATACGTTCATGATGATCAACACCATTACTAACATCACTTAGTTATTCTTTAATATTTTTTTCTATTAATATTATATTGCCAATGATTCTTTTATTTTTGTTTTTTCTATTAGCTTTTTTATGATATTTTATTTTTTGACATTGTAGGTATTATAGTGACACATGATTCTTCAAGAATTGCTCCATATAGGGATGCTAAACTATCTGCTGAGAGAAGGAAATGTTTTAGAAATTTTTTTCCTAACGATGATGATCACACTAGGGTCATGAATGGGTACGCATTATTCTCGATGAGAACTGATCCTTTTGAAGATCTACCATGCATTATAATGATGTATGACATGCCAACTAAAAATTGGTGGGCTAATTTTGGTGCTCAGACACCTCTTCTTCAAGGTTTAGCTTTTAAGTTGCTAAGACAACCTAGTTCTTCTTCTTGCTGAGAACGAAATTGGAGTACTCACTCATTCATTCACTCACTAAGGAGAAACAAGTTAAATCCAAGTCGTGCTCTAGATTTGGTTTACATCCACAACAATTTTCGTCTTTTATCAAGGAATTCCAACAATGAAAATACCAAGATGTGGGATGTCGGTGGAGATGAGTTTGATTTTATGGAAGGTGTAGGATTTTTGGAGGTGAAATGTCTCACACTAGATGAACCGAATTTAAAAAATGAGTTGGTTCAAGATAATTGATTACCTTTATCTTTTATTTATTGGGATTTATGTATGACTTTAGCTATTTTATTGGTATTTTGTGAGACTTATATATATATATATATATATATATATATATATATATATATATATATACAACATGTCCTAAGTACCCATGCTGTCTCCACTTTTATAAATTTTGAGTTTTGCCGTTTTCAATCCCCATTCCGGTCTCGGTGCAATATAGGCCACAAGTGGTATAGTACGGTATGAAATGCCATTCGTTGGAGTATAGCATCCTTTAGACCACAGTTGCATGATATCAATGTATGAATTGTGAGTGTCCAATCCGAATTGATGATTTAAGATAGAAGTTGAGAGCAAGGATCAAATCAGATTGTGTAGCTATAAAAGCATGCAAAGAAAAAATGATCTCTTGTTTGATTTAATTCTCCACACAGCACACAATGTTGATTTCTGCCTCATATTCTCATTTTATCGCTTGTTGACAGTCTATCCTTGATGGCAAGCCAAACAATAAAGGAAAATCTAGGCACACCTTACGAAAACCAAATGAGTTGGTGTCATGGTATGGTACCTTTGAATATTGAACACGAAGTTGTTCTCAAGTCCTGGACAGAAAGAATGATTCACGAAAATGTCAGGAGAGTGTTGCCATAAAAAGATATCTTCACCAGCATTCAAATAGGATCAAGTTTTACTCTAACTACAAAAGGGATATAGCCTAAATGTGCCTCATTCACCTTAGAGGTAACCTCTGAGAGTTAGAGAGTGCCTCATTCACCTTAGAGGGGCCATTGTCCAGCATCAAGATTCTTTTTTTGTTCACAAAATAATACTTTTATTAGACAAAAAAAAATTCTAACTTTTAACTTATTTTTTTCTTTTTTGTGTTTGTTCGGTCAAATCCAATGAACTGACTAAGGGTTTTAGGGGATTTGTCGGACGAGTTCTGAGCAAAGACAACAAAATTGGAATTGTAGATGTTCTCTGTCACCAAGCTTTCTGTTTTATTACCAGACCAGTTCTTTCATCAAGCTCATCTGCTTTCTGATATGATTTCTTGTTGATTTCTGGCTTGTCTGGTTTTGAAATTTCAATCCCCATTCCTCGAGTGCCTCTTTACTAATTACTTGGGAATTACTTGGGGTTTATGATTATTCTTGACGCATTCCTTGAAATTCGCATTTGGCTGAAACACAAACTCAGTGACTGCGTCCGGTTGTAATACAGTGAAGGTGAGCCTTTTCTATTTGTTTTTGCTTCTAACTAATCGCATTCGTCAATACTTGGATTTTGTGTTTTCCGTTATAGATGCTAATATCTAAGCAAAAGAAGCTTTCTTTGTTCGTTTTGATTAGGTTTGGTCATCGACATTGATATGGCTATGACTGGAGTGTTATATGGAAGTCTGGTTACTTCAAAGTATCTTCCAGTGTTAATCCGAAGATTTTCACTTTGGTCAACGAGGAAAGATCCCGATCTCGAATCTGCTCTCTCACGGAACAAGAGATGGATAGTTAACAGTCGGCTCAAGAACATTATCTTAAGGTGTCCCAACCAGACTGCACCGATTAAGTTTCTACAGAAGAAATTTAAGACCCTTGATCTGCAGGGTAAGGCCTTAAACTGGCTTAAGAAGTATCCTTGTTGTTTCCATGTTTATCTCGAGAACGATGAGTATTTCTGTCGTTTAACAAAACCCATGATGATGCTTGTGGAAGAAGAAGAGTTGGTCAAAGATACCCAAGAGTCTGTGCTCGCCGATAGGCTTGCAAAACTGCTTATGATGAGTGTTAATCAGCGCCTCAATGTTGTGAAGCTTAATGAGTTGAAGCGGAGCTTTGGATTCACCGATGATTATGTTATCAGGATACTACCAAAGTACTCAGATGTGTTTCGTTTAGTGAATCATAGTGGCAGGAAGAGTTCAATGGAGATCGAACTTTTGCTGTGGAAGCCTGAGTTAGCTGTTTCTGCAGTGGAAGCAGCAGCAAAGGCATGTGGTTCTGAGCCTAGCTTCTCGTCCTCTTTACCTTCCACATGGACCAAACCATGGGAGAGGTTCTTGGAGTTTAATGCCTCTCCTTACATATCACCATATAAGAATCCTGGGGATCTTGTTGAGGGTTCGCAGGAGAGTGAGAAGAGAAGCATTGGTTTGGTGCATGAATTACTCTCGTTGACACTGTGGAAGAAGCTATCAATCGTAAAGCTGAGTCATTTCAAGAGGGAATTTGGGTTGCCGGAGAAGCTAAATGCTATGCTTATAAAACATCCAGGTATATTCTACGTTGCAAACAAGTATCAGGTTCACACTGTGCTCCTTAGAGAAGGATACAATGGCTCAGAATTGATTCACAAGGATCCGCTTGTTGTTGTGAAGGACAAATTTGGGGAACTGATGCAGCAGGGCTTGTATGAGTATAATCACAGGCGATATTTGGCTAATCTAGAGAAGAAAAGAGCTAAAGGGATTGAATCTGTGAAGCCTGTGGTGCGAAACAAAGACAGGATTCACAATGGAGATGATACTGATGAACAAGAATACCATGGGGATCGACCAGGTGGTCTGTTTGATGCAGAAGAGAGAAAAAGGTTCTATCAGATTCTCTTTAGTGAGACCCAATAAAAGTATTCTGGTAAAGTTAAAACATTATGTGCTGAGAATTACTAAATCTCCCAAGCAATGGGAGAAGCCCTGGGCTCTGACCACGTGCCTGTTGAAGTATGACAACTCATAGGCAGTGGCTTGGTTAAGGGAAAGAGACTCTTCACTCACAACAACCGTCACCCGTCCATAGGTGATAGCCCAAGTTGCTGATGATTTATGAGCATATTGTGGTTGGTCTCCGTAGCTTATAGTAAAATCACAATGTCTCAAAATTCCAGACTATATATATAAAGTTCTCCCTAGACATCACTTCTCCAAAAAAATTTCACGATGAAATTTTGTTTAGAAGGTCATAGATGTGGTCTAGTTGTTCCCGGGGGATGCAAGGTTGATATGGAATCTATGATATCTGTTTTGTGGCAGCTGAAATGCTTCACTTAAGACCAGTCTGGGCAGAAATTAAGACATAAGAGAGTTCACTGATTCAATGTTACATCTCTAAGAACAGTGTCTTGAAAGTGGTACAAAATTCAGAGAAGACGTTTGCACGCACTTGGAATCTCCCCCACATGTGGTGTTGTTTGTATAACAAATCACCTTGCAGCTTCCAAAATTTTTCTAACTCCCGAAGGACTTACGATGACATTAGAATGTCCTTCAGTCAGTGTTAAATTTGCAGTAAATGAGAATGATTGAAAGGTACATTCAAGAAATTTACTTTTGTCTTCTATGGATCAGCAGACTTTGTTCTGAGATGGGAAGATTCAATTCGAATTTGTTAATATGTAGCATTCATTTCTAAGGAATATGTTACTTGAGGACGTTTGTGTTTGATATAAGCTAAAAGCTTGATATCGACTCCATCAGACACAAATCTGAGAATGTAATGTTAATACAGATGGTATTACTGGATGCTAACTATAATGGATCAAAAATCATAGAGCTATGCAAGATATAACAAAGATCCAGAGGAGAAGAACATATCTTAAAACGAGAGAGAAATGTTTTTCTTTCTCTAAAGACCAACTTGAGAAATGACCAATTCAACTTTTATTTTCCTTGGTCAAATTTATATTTTCTTGGGGAAAAAAGAAAGAAAAAACTGGTTATCCGAGAACCTTCTATATCTTTCAGAGTCTTCAAAATTTCTCCAAGACATTATTCAACACGCTCTTTCTCCTTTGAAGTCCGAACAAAATTTTGCACTATTACGATTTCCAGGTTTGCTCCGATTCTCTTCTGCTAATCTTTCCGTCGAATTTTTACTCTGAATCTTTTGTTTAGGTAGTGCTAGGGTTTCATATTTGCTTTGGGCTGTTCGAGCGATTGAGACCTATTTGTACTGCAAACATTTGATGAACATGATCATTGAACGCGTAAAAGTCCGATATGCGTGTGTTTATCGGACGAAATCTCATATAATTTACAAGTAATTAGGGTCAGATCTCGAATTGATGGTTGTAGGGTTAGCATCTCTTTGTTTCCACAAGAATGAACCCTAAAAAGTTGGATTCACGATTTTTTTTATCATTTAGGTATAAGTTTTGTAATCGTACGTGTTTCCCAAAACATGAAAAGGCTAAAACTTTGTGTGACTCGACTTGGGATTGAATTTATTCTGTGTCTTAATACTTTTGTGAATCTTTTGCTTCTTGTGGAGGCCTTTAGCAGAGTTTCCTTCCTCTGCTTTCTTTCTATTTAGTCAGATTGGGTCTTCTCATAACTCCTCTGCTTATGAACACACTAATCTTTTCAGAAACTGCATCTGTTAGTTATCCGTTGTGGAAATTGTTGTTTGTGATCCTTTAGCTCTTGTCATTCTGGTTTCCTCATGGGATGTCAGGTTTACTGCATTTTAGAGAAAAGAAACAACTTGAGCAACCAAGAATTGATCATTTTTGTTTCCCTGCGCAGATAGATGATCGAAAGCTTATCTTAAGCTATGAGTACGGTGACAAGGCCTTCTTCAGCGACAACCTCTGTCATATTAGAAAACCCTGTCTCTCAATCACAGCCTACAGAAAGATTAGTGCTTCGGTTGAACCGGAAGAAGAAGAAAGTTTCATGGAAAGACGGGACCGTGGACAATGAGTTCATGCAGAAGAAGAGTTCAAAGAAATGTTGCATCTTTCATAAACAGAAGCCCTTTGATGAAGATGACAGCGAAGAAGAAGATAATAACCAAGACCATAACCATGAACACTGTGAGTCTGGTGAGGCCTCTTCTTCTAATGATTCTAAAGCCCTCGACTGATTATGTCACATTACTATATAGAGCTATTGAAGCCTTTCTAATAGAACATGAAAACACACACATTTGTCTGAGCATTTGATCTCATCCCTTACCTATTCCTGGTTGAGCTTTATATGTATGTACATGTAATTTGCAGATTTATTGCAATGTTGATCTGAGTTGCTTGATGCTCTATTGACAATTATGTGAATCATTGAAGAGGCTTGCTAACTAGTTAAAGAATAACAAAGTTGTAATATTTCTTTTCGATCTTTGGATATGCTTTTTGAGCTGTGTTTGAAAGGAATTTTGAGATGCATTCGAGTTTTGAGATGAGCGAGTAAATTTGATTAGACGCACTTGTATTGTTACATAATCTTGACCGGAGCGCAACACTTGTCATCAGTCTTCAATGACTAAACTCTTAAAAGGGAGGAACTCTCCAAGCAAAGAAATTATAAGCACACAAGTCTGTGATGTGCCAAACCGGCAACATCATCAGGCAAAGTAAATACTGAATAGCTAAGCCATCTGCGAGGTACTTCGCCTCCGGATATACAGATATGAACTAGCCCAAGCATACATAAATCGAAGCACAAGCTCCAAGCATCAACTCGAGACTTGTGATATCTAAAAAGACACCTAAAGTGTTAAACACAGATATAGAAAAATAAAAATAAAGCTAAAATACTCTAAAGATGGCATACATAAATCTTGAGAACTCTAGTCTTCTTACTATTTTTAATCCTCCACTACACCAACATTAAGTCATAAATCCACTATCAAGTTCTTCATTATTTTCAAATAATTTAACTTTTGATACTTGATCAATTCTTTTGGAATATTTTATGTTGATAATCATGATTCATGATTTTTTATGTGGGCTGGAGAATCATGGGTCTCTATTTTTCTAGTCTGTAAAGTTCGTGTTCTGTTCATTATCATTCTAAGTATTACATAATTCATTTCTCATAATCACTAAAAAGGCAAGGCATTAACTTGAATTACTCAATTTCATCGAACCAAATGATAGAGAGATAGTTACCTAAACAAACATAAGAATTAACGTTTATTCCTTTTCTTTTTTCTCTCGAAACGATTAACTTAATCTGATTAAGTAAGAGTGACAACAACAAAAACTGATTTAAGTAAATAAATGAATTAAAAAGTCTATTATCACTTGAGTATAACAAATAATCAAAAAAAAAAAGAAGCAATCAAGGTTTGGTTTATGTTTACTCATTGTTTTGTCCTATACGTCAACTAAATCTCTCATTCCATCGGATCTCAATATTAAAATACTTCTGTCGAATACTTTCTCTTTGTAAATATTTTACAATGTATTTAAACTTGATGGAGAAAATAAAAGCTGTAATCATTTTGTAAATGTAAGCCATTAGAGAGACAAAATATGTATTATACTTTGAATACTTGTAACAAATCCCACCTTAGTCCTTCAGTTTAAGCACGCATGCACTATATAAGTCTCATTAATAGTGTTAATATTCTTTCAAGATAGTATTTGGTTAATAATAAATACATTACTACGTTTAGATAAATGGGAGGTCTAGGTTCACCATGTGGAGGATGCAAGTTCTTGCGTAGGAAATGTGTAGAAGGTTGTGTCTTTGCACCATATTTTTGCTATGAAGAAGGGTCTTCTAATTTTGCAGCTATTCACAAAGTGTTTGGAGCCAGCAACTTCTCTAAGCTCATTTCTAACCTCCCTGACTACGACCGATGCGAGGCGGTACGAACCATCTCTTATGAGGCTCACTCTCGTCTCCATGATCCTATCTATGGTTGTGTCTCCCAAATCTTCTCCCTCCAGCAACAGGTTTCTTTCTTCTTCTTACTATTGGTTTAGTCTCTTAATCAAAATCATTTTGTTAGTCATATTGTATGCTTACAAGTGGTTTGGTTTACATACGTTAAGGTTGTTAGTCTACAAGCACAAGTAGTTCTTCTTAGAGAAGAAGCTTTTAGTATGTTCCCTCAAGAGGATCCTGGTTGCAATCTGAAGCAAGAAGAGAAGATTTTTGCTCAACAAATGCCCCAAAATCTTCACAATTGGTATCACCAAATAAACTCAGACCTCGATCCAATGAGTGATGGTACACAAGACCATGAGCCATCCATTGAGCGCAATGAGTCTCAGTGTAGCTTAAGTGAATCCTTTTACTCTCTAGAGTTCGATTTGCCTTGGTCTGTTTGAGCATAAGTAACTACTTTGTTAGAGAGTGACTCTTGCACATTCTTCTAGAATCGTCTTTACTATCATCTTCTAAACACATTTTTCCAGAGCAAATAATTTGAACAAGTGTTACGCTTAAAGACCAAAAAGAGTCATTACTGAGAAAAAGCATAACAAAGTGTTCTGTACGCTGTTTAAAAACCAGACACAGCTACAGAGCCAAGAGAGAAACCCTATGACCTAATGTTGGATTCAATCTCCCAAAAGACATTTAGTTACAAAAAAGTTAAGTCTTCGTGTTGGATTTGATCGCTCAAAAGACATTTAGCTAGCAAAAGTTATGTCTTCTTGTTTGGTTTTAAGCTCATCGCTTGTGCTTAAACCTTACTTTCAACAAAAACTGCAATTTCACCTGTTCAAAGACAAAACAATCTTTGTCAGCCATGTACACAGCATATGCATATACTCACAGTATATGTTGCAAAATTAAGTCTGAGCTCAATCCAATTACCCGACAAGAACAAGCTTGAAGAAGAAAGTGTATGCAAAATATTCCTTGTAAAAAAGTGTGAGGAAGAAGAGAGATTGTTTTCGAAACAGAAGTTACCTGGGCTGTATTGTAGACGATGTACTCGTTGTACATAAGCTCAGAAGACTTGACCTTTGATGAAACAGGTTTTCCACAAGGAACAGTCACATCATCTCTCCACTTGGCAAACTCTGAATCCTGAGGCACTTTCTTTCCAAGCCCTTTGGTCGAGTTTTTTCCTTTCGGAGGTTTATCCATGTACTAAGGAATTGTAGACATAAGAGAAACAGTCATATAAAGAAGTAAGAATATTTTAAAATTGTTCTTACAGTCTCAAGATACATAATAACCTTAAAAACTGCAATATGGGCTCACCTTAGCTTTTGTTAGCTCATGTATTTCCCCCAATGCAACTTCACTCAGAAGCATTAGACCCACCGGGTTTTTCTTACAAGTGTAGCAGTACTGAGCACTTTTGCTGACAAGGTCAGCAAAGTATATCCCTTTTCCAAACTGAAACACGGGGTTTTTAAGTTCACATTCTCCAACAAGTTAACTAAATAGCGAAGAGCCCGCAGTTGAAAAGATCCACACAAGCATACACATAGAGGGAGTACAAACCATGTAGCCAGTAGCAGGAGCCTCCGGAGGTGCAATTCTCAGTCCTTGGTTCAGAATACCAACAAAATTCGTTAATCGAGAACCTGAAACCAGAGTTATAGTTTGGTTAAACCAAAGGACTTTGATAAACCAGACATAATGTAGAATCTACCAAAATATTAACAATGAAATTTCTTGTTTCTGCTTCCGAATCATCTCAGTAAGGCTGGTTTCAGCTGGTTTACCATGCCATAGGAGCATCTTATTGCCAAGTTTTTCCCTGTAAGGAGCATATTTATCAAACTCTCCTTCTCTTTCAAGAGCAAAAACTTCCTCCAGTTCAAGACTCCATTCCTGAAAATCCAATAATCAGAGACTAAATTAGAAAAATCATGATAAGTAAACATGAAAGGAAAGAAGAAACAAAAAAAAACTGAAACTCACTGTATGAGTTGGGGCATGAGTAGTGTTAAGATACTTTTCGATTAATAGATAATCTTCACTATCATGAGGAAGTGGTGAAATTTCGCAATGCAGCTTTTTATATTTATCATCAAGAGATTCAGTGCTATCAACATCAAAGCCAACTAATCTAGAAGCTATTTCGATATCCTGCAGAGCCTCGAGCATTTTCACCTGTGACACACAGATACAATACTTTCTTTCCTAACGCAGAAAAATAGGCTCTGAATAAGAAAAACAATGGTTCGTTTATGTTCTATGGCAAGTACCTTCGACTTAAAGTCATCTTCATCTCGGATGATATGAGGATGAATAGACGGGATCATGGTAAAAAATCTATTACTGGCATCAACAAGCAAGCTTTCTTTGGTAGAAGGCTGGGGTTTGCTTTCAGTCAATAGCTTATGTATCTCCGTCAGTGCCTCAAAACCTGTAGAAAAAACAACATCGTAAATGTGATGTATAACTAAGATATCATTTATAAGGCAAGAGAAAACCTCAATCTAGACAAGCAGGAATTACCCTTCTGTATATTATGTTTGCTGAGTTTCCCAAGTGGCATCTCTGACATATTTATCTCGAACTCCATCATAGCAGATCTGTGGAAGTAATTATTAGGTTACTTCAGACAGTTTTGCTACACGGGAAAGGAAATAATGGCAAATAAGGTTGTAACCGGTAAGTTTCCACATCAAAAAGCATCTTCATTAATTCTACTAATGGAGGAGGAAGGTTGCTACTGGTCTGAACTGGCTCTCTTTTTGCTACTTGCTTGTTAACTCCAAAATCCTGAACAAAAGATACAAAATAACTTATAAGGAACTTAATAAAATAAGAGAATCTAAAATTAAAAGATATAGATGCTTACAATGTCCAATGGGAGAAACTTTCCAGGTTGTTTCTGGAAATTTGTTTTTTGTTCCCACGATTCCCATGTGTTTCCAGTCTTTTCCAGAAATAGACGTTTGAATTCATGAACCGCATCAGACTTTGACATTTCTTCCAGTTTGATACCACCAATTTTTTCATTTCCAACTCGGCCCCATTTACGAAATACATAGCAATCTGAACCTTTATCTTCTTGGATTATCTGGAGTATGTAGTAACTATTGATGCCGGTAGAAAGATCAGACATGCTCAGAGTTGTGTTATAGATACTATCCCCGTCGTCAAGAATGTGACAGTGCTCCTGGAGGCCAGACGCTTCATGCACAGCGCTGCGCCCTTTTACTTTAACAGTAACCAGACTCTCACTAGTGTCTTCAATTTTGTACTTGTCAAATGGAAGTTTCCTCTGTTTTTTAAAACAGTCAGATAGATAATCCTCTCTCACGGTTGCCACTTTCATCCTCCTGCCACATATATACCCACACCAACGTTCAAGGTGAGAGCAACAAGTGTGATGAGTGAAAGAGTATCAACAGAATAGAAGTACTATTCTACCTTGCCTTTCTCATTACAGCTTCTTGGATATCTGTCAGTCCACAAACAACCAAACAGCTTGTACCTGCATATTGTGAAACAGATAGTTTCAAAAGTTACTTAAAAACGCTTTCAAAATAGTCTAAACTTAACCCTCAAGTAGTACATACCCTTTTTAACATTAGCATGAAACTCTGCACCGGCTTCCTCAATTTTCTTCTTCCATGTTTTCTGCAAAATGATCCCATCAAGCAATGAAGTGCACAGATAATTTGAAATATCATTCTTGATGGCAGACATACACGTTCCTCAGAGCCTCCAGCAATTGAAACTTTTAGATCAGCCAGTTTTTCACTCCTTGAAGAGTCAGCTTCATCTTTAGAACCTTGACCCTGTGACGTCTCACCAGATGATATAGGACGCATTATACGTTTTGGCTTCCCACTCTTTTGAGTCTTATTCCACTACAAGGAATCAGAAGAAGACAAAACTTCATGAGTGACATACACCACAACTAACCTAACCCATACAAATATCAACTCTACAAAAAGACTGATTTACCTTTAGAAGAAACTGATTTTCTGTTTCTTCAGGAATTTTCCACTTCCCTTTTATGCGTTCTGGATCAAGACTTGAATGAGAACATTTGCTCCATTCCGAGATGTAACCATGGCATCGGTAAATATCCCCAGAAAAAGAAAGATGACCAGAGCAAATTGGGCAGAGAGCAAGTGGACCAAACATCATGCCATCAGCACTAAAAAGAAACAAACAGGAGAGGGCAGGAATATGATATATCGGATTCTGTACTCCAAACTACCTTTTAAGAACATCCACGCAACAGTTTTAAATTTAACACAAGACAATTCATAACTAATTTTCCAAGGAATTCACTTCCAAAACAGCTAACAATGTAATTTACCATTTATCTCGCAGATCAAGTTCTGATCCTCTTGTAC
This sequence comes from Lepidium sativum, assembly GCA_023374145.1. NCBI lineage: Eukaryota > Viridiplantae > Streptophyta > Magnoliopsida > Brassicales > Brassicaceae > Lepidium > Lepidium sativum. The sequence goes on from JAKUCM010000546.1 coordinate 67,542, forward strand.
TTTGTTCATTTAGTTCAAGCATTTCCCGCAACTCAGCTGTTGTTATATGCTTTTTCAGATCATCCTTCAGGTCCCACAATTTCTTAGTTTGGGCCTCCAATTCCTTTTCATTGCTACAAGGTTGTAAAGCACCATTTGTAGACATGTCCAAACTAGTCTTAGCTAGTTTCGACTTCTCATTATCATCAGCCTCTTTTCTTCGTTTCGTGCCTGCTCCTGAATTTGTTTGATGTACTATTGCTGTCTCTGTCCCAGTTGTGCCAAAAGAAATTAACAATAAGACACCAGACTGCAGTACTGCAAATTACAATTCTGTAACAAGGAACTAAATTTCCAACCAAACACCTAAAGACCCTTACCAATTTTGGCTACCGGTAGAGTTTTTCTAACCAATGGAAGAAGAGCCTTTTGGTCTGAGTCTGGTATGTCTCTCCATCCCGATAAACTTTCCAGTTCGGTAGAGGAAGACATTTCAAGGAAACATTTTGCGTGATGCCACATCAAACCCTTGTTACCTGGGCCTTCAGGCTTGGAGAATACACGTACCTAAAAAAGGAAAAAAATAACAATGACTTATTGAAGGACGAACCAATTCATACAGAATACTACAGCCAGTAAGATCTTATGACAGATAAAGTGGAAGAACATCTCACCTCTCCTTTCAAGATCTTTTCGCTACACTTTCTGCAACCGGCACGAGAGGTTTGTGACACTTCAATCCCATATTCCAGTTTGGCATTACCACCGCTGCTGCTCCTGTTTGTGCTTTCACTATTCCCCGCTCCAGATTCGACATAGTTTCTTATCTTTTGCTGATCTTCCCAACGAAGTGATTCTATGCCTTCAACATCATCAACACTAGCAAAACCACGAGACATAAGAAAGGATTGACAGCTGAACATTTCCAAAATTTGTACCAAGTGAAATTGGTTTTCACATACGATTTTATCTGCTTCTGTTTCTTCAGTATACAACTACCATGGTGCCACATCTGAGGGTGAAAAATAAAATTAGAGAGAGGAAACGTCAGTTTAAAAATCTTCTTGTCTACTGGAGCTATAACTAAAATGGGGGGAGCTAACAAAGAAAAACACGAACAAAACCGCAAGAATAAATGATGATGATGATGATGATCATTCAAACAGAAAAATGAAAACGCCCGAGTTCGAAATTGTCAGGGGAAAGCAGCAGTTCACACATGTCACTGCAAAAACACATGCCTTTTTCAATCATAATCCAGTACTATATACACTCAAAAAAGTGACTAAATTTTCAGCTGACAGTTGCTGATTTATCACGTTCAATTAAGTATAATGAAGGAAAGT
>JAKUCM010000547.1:0-41613 GCA_023374145.1 Lepidium sativum
TATGAAATGAGGTTGAAGATAATTTCAGAATCTTAATCTCCTAGGAATTTCTTGTATTGTACTTTAAATCACTCAATAAAGGTGGAATGATAGATCATACTCCTTACCATGTGACTCAGGTAAGGTGGAATGATAGATCATACTCCTTACCATGTCTTTAAGAGTGCGGTTACGTCTTTTTGATACACCGTTCTTGCTGGAAGACCCTGGCATGGTATATTGTGGGACACTTCCGAACTCCTCTAGGTATCTGGCAAATGGTCCTCGACATTGTTCACCTGAACCATCATACCGACCGTAATATCCTCCACCACGATCAGATCTGACATAATTTATCCTTTGGTCGATTTGATTCTCAACTTCAGTCTTAAACTTTTTGAACACGTCTAAAGACTGATTTTTCATGAATAAGAAACAAGTATGCATACCAAGAGTAGTCGTCTATGAAATATATAAAGTATTGTTGACCGTTCCAAGATGCCATAGGGAAAGACCCACAAATGTTTGTATGTATCAACTCAAGGACTTCATTAGCTCTGTATGCACCCAATCTCTTATGTTTGGTCTATTTTCCTTTAATGCAAGCCACACATACATCACTATTTGTGAAGTCAATTCTAAAATATGACCTAAGCATTTGTGCCATAGAGTTCCTTAACTTGCATTTTCGAATTTTCGTATAGTACCCCTTGATTCAACACTTAAGTTTTCATTATGAGAATCGACAGTGAGAAGCATATAAAGATAGTGATTATCCATAAGTGTACCAATTCCAATTATAGCCGAATTTAAAGACAAAGTAGCTTTTCCATTCCCGGTAAGACAAGAATAACCAGATCTGTCTAAATAAGGACCATAAACCAAATTACGTATAAAAGACGAAGCAACAAAAGTGTCTTTCAAATCCAAAAAATGACCAATACTAAAAAACAATCTAAAATGCACAATTGCCTCCACATCAACCGCAAATCCATTAGCCACATGAATGCGTCTTTCGGCATCAATTGGTTTTCGGTAGCTAAGGCAACCCTGCAATGAACACTGATGTTAGTAGTTACAGTTGAATCTAACCACCAAGTGTTTCTGGGTACCTCAACTAAATTCACATCAGAACAAACCATAGCAAGGAAACTACCTTTCTTTACACGCCAAGCGTGATACTTTTGGCAGTCCTTCTTCATGTGCCCAACTTTCTTACAAAAGAAACAAGTATTTGCAACCTTAGTCTGATTCTTCTGAGTTGGACCTTTAACAACATCATTTGTAACAACCTCAATTTTCCTTCTTTTGCCCTGACCCTTAGTGGTGGTAACCATATAAGCACTTTCAGACTTTTCTTGTTTCATTTCATCCTCCTCATTCACACAATACGAAATTAGCTCATTAAGAGACCACTTCTCCTTCTGTGTGTTGTAACTTAATTTCACTTGATTGAAGTGAGGAGGAAGAGAGTTTAAGACAAAAAATATGAGCACTTCTTCCTGAAGCTCAATTTTGAGAGTCTTAAATTTTGAAACAATGTTAGACATTTCCAAAATGTACTCCGTTACGTTTCCTTTTCTGTGATACCTCATGATAGTAAAGTGATACATAAGTATACTTATTTATGCTTTATCGCTACTTGCAAAACGCAAGTCCATCTCAGCAAAGAACTATTTGAGATCTTTGATCTCATCAACACCTCTAAAGGTATCTGGAATATTGTCCAAAATGATCATTAAACCAATGCGATTGGAACGTTCCCACTTCTCGTAAACAACCTTATACTCAGTAGTGCTAGCATCTGTAGGAGAAGTGGGTTGTTCCATCCTTAATGCAAGGTCAAGATCCATACACCCCAACACAATCTTAACTTTACTTTTCCATTCCTTGTAATTGGAACCATTAAGCGTTGGAATTGAACCTAAGTTTGCAAATACTATAGTAAAATTTGTTGAAAAAGAACAATCTTTATTAATAACTCACTACGAAACTGAAATAAAACAATAATAAAATGAACAATTGTATAAACCCATCTCAAGATACCAAGTGCAACATTAACATCAAGTCTTTGGACATTAATATTAACTGTTAACGGTACTCTTGTTGTAATAATCAAACATTGACAATAATGTATGATGAACAATAACCTATCTCTGGATCGATTTATTGTTCACAAAGTTATTCCAAATAATTGTCACATGTATGTATATAATTCGGTCAAATATAAACCTACCTTTGGGTCGATTTAATATTCACATGAATATATACATATAACATTTAATATTAGTCTTGAATAAATATCTACAAAAGAGGTTACTTTGGCAACATCATGCATCAATCAATCCAATTCATATATTAAACTTGCACAATCAAAATTATTATTGATCTTGAACTTTAATCATTATTCTTGCGTAGACATATATTAACTAGTCTGGGGATTCAATATGCAAGAATACCACAATGGCACGATGGTAGAACACAAGGTGAACTTGAAGTGCAAAAATACCCCTGTCTTCAACCTGAGTGTGTTTCCAACAAACCCTAAAAAAATTGCAGCCACCATAGCCAAAAAACCAGAATGAGAATTGTTCAAAATTTCGAAAAAATTACCTGAATTTCGAATTAAACAATTTAACATAAACCTTAGCTCCGAATCTAATCTAAAAACTGCTCTAAATTTTCGAAAAAATTTCAAAAAACATAACCTTATAAGCAATTCTATTAGATTTCAAAAAACATGTTTATATTTAGAACAAACAACATAAAACCACGTGTTAGTCTCTGAATAGTAAGAACATAAGCGGAAGCGTGCCTTTAGAATCCATGATTTATAATCTGGATTTGGCAATTGCTCTTCCACAATAAACCCATAATAGCTTGATGTTTCTGTTGATGTGATGTAGACTCTGTATTTTTGTGGAGACCATAACCTTATATTTATATAAAAACAAATTCTAATTCAACATTTCATTAAATTAGAAATTACTAAAATATCCTCATACTTTTAACTCTTTTAAATAATGACCCTAATACACTAATAATACATTACAATTAAAAAATATGTTTTGCTGTTTCATTTTCTTCAAAACTATTCTTTATTTTCCTACAAAAGTTAAGACAAAAAAAATCCTAAATTTATATGGGTAAGATTCGATTTTATTGACCGTTTATGGCAAGAAAAAAGGTTCAAATATTCTTCTACAGGAATTAAAAGCGAAAATAACAAAAGTAAAGACGTTTATCGGAAATAAACTAAAATCCTCGATTTAATCAATTAAATGGTGATTTTAGAGATAATTTTGAAAAAATCACATAAATTAGAGGAAAGTTCCTAAAAATAAAAAACAATTAGAGAAAAGTAATATAGTCTTCATGGAGTCTATTTTCTCCTTGGCAAGTTGGCAGTGAAAATCAAGACAGCTTTTCAACTTCTCTTCCTTCTCTTCTGGTGAACTGCGAAACCCTAATTTCTTTTTTGTTTAGGATAAGGAAAACCCTAAAATTGACGTAATCCCAGATTTTCATTAGCATATATGATTATGAATCCATTGGTATATCGATGCGTTTGTTAGGGTTTCTGGAGAATCGACATTGATCTTTGCGAGGAACTGAGGGGATTTTAAAAGTTTTGGTTTCTGATATCGTTTAATCGATGGCGAAAGGTACGACCACGGGCGAATTTTTGGTTGTTTCCCAGGTTCGTACGGGGTGTAAAAGAGAGCTGCAATTCGTTTTGAAATCTCAGTCCGAGATCTGTGGAGGTGAGTCTTTAGGTCGGACTCGGGGGAGCAGAAAGTTGAATGAAAAATCTGGAAGTACGGAGGGTAAGAAATCGAGTCGTGGGTCTGGTTTGAAGGGTGGGATTAAGAAGGTGCGTCTTAGTAAAGATGAGGAGGAAGATGGAGTGGTTGTAATGTCTAACACTGTTGGGGTTGCTCTAGAAGAAGATGACGGTAAGAGTGATGTTGTCGACATTCATGAAGGAAAGGGACTGTTTAGTGACTCCGCTTTGGTTGAATCTATGAGTGAAGATGAGAGACAAGCTGAGAAGGAAGATGCGGAAATAGAGAATGGGTATGATGATGTGGTGATGAATGAAGATTATTCCAAGGAGCAACTTGAGAAGGGTTGGCTGAAAGTTACAGAGGTTGCAAATGTAAGCTCGATCGGGGGAGACAATGTTATTGACAGAGAGGTAGTTTTTGCACTTCCTGTGGGTCTTAATGAGTTAAAAGAAATGACTTCCAGATCTTTCCAGGTTAAGCTGGAAAGATGTTTGGTCGATGCTAAGCCCTGCAAAAGGTTGACCCGGTCGATGTCAAAGGTTGAGGGTATAAACTCTGAAGCTAATGATGATGATCATCTTGTGAAGCAAGATAAATGTGTTGGTGTTTCTAGTTCAGTGGCATGTCGGAAGGAGGAAGATCTTCGTGAGCAAAATAGTGCGGATCCATGCCTTGGACAATTAAAAGGATCATCACAGATAAGTGATCAGTCTCAACATGTTGATAAGAAGGTAGTGAATGATACAGTAGAGAAGCCCTCGAGGGGGTTTACTAGTTCATTAGTCAAACAAGAAAGTGATTCAGGAAATCCTAATTTAGGAAATAGTACCGAACCAGCAGACTTGGTCGAGGTAGATGTGCATGCCAGTGATGTCGATATGGATAATTTTCAAAGTCCTCCAGTTACATCTCGCAACAAGCGTGGAAGGCCGAAGAAATTTTTAAGGAATTTCCCAGCAAAGCTGAAAGATATATTTGATTATGGAATACTGGAGGGACTAACTGTGTACTATCTTCGAGGGGCAAAGGTATATCATGGCTTCCAATTTTTCTTTATTTATGTAAAATAATCATATTTTGTATAGCTCATGTTTATGCCACCATTTCTCGTAGATGAGAGTAGCAGGGACGAGAGGGCCTAAAGGAGTAATAAAAGGATCAGGCATTTTGTGCTTCTGTAGTGCCTGCAAAGGAATTCAAGTTAGTGATATCTACACTCTTCTTATAGGTCTTGTAACTGATCCTGCATGTTGATGTAACTTTTTCTGTTTTATTTCACAGGTGGTGAGCCCTGCCGTGTACGAGGTGCATGCTTCCAGCACCAACAAGCGCCCACCTGAATATATCTTACTGGAGTCTGGATGCACACTTCGTGATGTCATGAATGCATGCAAGGAAACTTCCTCAGCTACACTAGAAGAAAAACTTCGTGTTGTAGTCGGACCAACTTTACAGAAATCTAGCCTGTGCTTGAATTGCCAAGGTTACTGATTGGTTCATTAATTTGTTCAACATTATAAAGACTGTTTTCATTTGTTTCTTTTGATTTTTACTTTAAATAATCCAGACTGCTTACATCCAGTTTGTTGCAGGTCCAATGGTTGAACCTTGTGAAACAAAATCTTTAGTTTTGTGCAAGTCGTGTTTGGAGGGTAAGGAGCCAGAACTCAATTCCAGCCCTTCTAATACAGATGCCCTTAACGGGTATGGGTCATATTCTTTATTTGTCGCAACAATCTTTTCTTTGCAGTTGAATCTTGTGAAAGTAAGATAGAGTATACTATTATCTTGGTCTGCTAGTTTTTTAGACTGCGTGGAAGGTAAAATGGAAAAGCTGCAGATTTTGTTCTGGAAAATGATTTTATAATTACGTAATGTTGATTATGTGCTGTTTATTCTTCTATTTTATGGTTGTTTATGTAGAATTCTGTAAGTAGTAGCATACATAACTTTATTTTTGGATTGTTGACCTTTGTTTTAAATGATTGATTCTAAATATGTTGTCAATACTGAATAGTTCGTCGAAGCCATGTGTGGCTTCAAAAACTATCCTTTGTACGAAAAAATTCAGTCCTCGCCTAATTAACAGGTGAACAACCAATTAGAAAGTGAGTATTGTTATTATATGAGAAGTAAATGTACCTTGTTGCGTTTTGTGTTATTTTCTGTTGGTTATATTATATTTACTTCACAATCTGCCATTCACCATCCTGGAAAATGATTATATGAGAATATAATTTTGGGGAATGTCCTGTCTCTTTGGTTATGTGGTAGCCTAAAGGAATAAGACAGATACCTTTATTTTGGGCTGTCATATATATATATATATATACATTGGAGTTATTGGGTAAGCCAAATTTATTTTGGGGTTCTACAGGTCATCCGAGTCAGTTGTGGCTCTGAGTGAGTCAAAATCCAGCTCGATCAAAAGTAACAGCCAAGGGAGACTAACCCGAAAGTGAGTAGTGTATAACTGTGACAGCACCTACCGAATATATATGGTCTAGTGGTCGATTGTCATAGTTTCCTGCCATCTTTCATACTTACATCAGTACTTAGTTGATGTTTTGTCATTTTGAAAGGGATATTCGGCTGCACAAACTTGTTTTTGAGGATGATGTACTACCAGATGGGACTGAAGTGGGTTATTTTGTTGCGGGAAAGGTTAGATCTGCATGAAAATAGCTTTTCTCTACTACTTTTAAAAACTTTTGTTTTCTCCAACCATTATGGTCACTGTGCAGAAACTGCTTGTTGGCTATAAGAAAGGATTTGGGATACATTGTTCTTGTTGCAGCACAGTAGTAAGTTCTTTTGACATCATATTAGCTTTCCTGACATTAAATGCAGAGCTCTGAATCAGCCTTTAACATGTTTATGGGACCAGGTCAGTCCTTCATCGTTTGAGGCCCATGCTGGCTGTGCTAGTCGTCGGAAGCCGTAAGTTTTTTGCACCTATCTTCATATCCATGCTCTAATAGTAATGGTTCTCAGAGAAACTGTTAAATTAACTAGTTCATCATCTGTTGATGATCAGGTTCCAGCACATTTATACAACCAATGGGGTTTCTCTTCATGAACTATCGGTAGCACTATCAATGGATCAGAGGTTCTCCATCCGTGAAAATGATGACCTTTGCAGTATCTGTAGGGATGGGGGTGAACTCTTGTGTTGCGACACCTGCCCAAGATCATATCATAAAGGTTTAGTATTTGCAATTTTTCATGTTTCTTTGTGAGAATCCTCTATTGCTACTTTAACAAAGCTTTTGGAACGTCAACTTAATGTGGCTTATCTGTCTGTTCTGCTTTGTTTAGTATGTGCTTCACTACCAAACCTTCCGACTGAGAGGTGGTCCTGCCAAAATTGTGTGAATATGGTTGAGAGGGAGAAGTTTGTGGATAGCAATCCCAATGCCATTGCGGCTGGGAGAATTCAAGGAGTTGATGCTATTGCTGAGATTACAAAAAGATGCATTCGAATTGTTAGCTCCTTTGGGAGCGAGCTCCCAAGTGTTTGCGTGTTATGCAGGTGGATATCAAGCTTGTATGCATTGGTTGTTTCTCTCCTAACGAAACTATTTCCTTCTGAGCTTGACATGTACTTAATTTTCCTTGCTTTTGCAGAGGTCATAGTTTTTCGAGGTTGGGCTTTAATTCACGCACTGTGATTATCTGTGATCAGGTATCTTGTTGGTCATTGCTTAATAGCAACCAGTACCTTCCAAATCTGCATCTGGTTTTCACCATTTTTCTATTTTGTTTTTTTCTCTTCAGTGTGAAAAGGAATTCCATATTGGTTGTTTGAAAGAACATAACATAGCTGATCTTAAGGTGCTCTACCTTTTTTCTTTCTCTATTTATTTTCTCTCGGGTAGAAACTTAGTATCTATCTTCCTTATCCTTTTTTATGTCTTACCAGGAGCTACCTGAAGAAAAATGGTTCTGCTCACAAGACTGTGAAAAGATCAACACTTCGTTGGACAATTTGATTGTTCACGGAGAAGAGAAGCTGAGTAACAACATTCTGAATTTTATAAGTAAGAAGCAAAAACACAATAAAGAAAGCTGTCCAGATGTCAACACCACTCCTGACGTAAGATGGAGGGTCCTAAGTGGGAAGTTGACTTCTTTGGACGATACGAAGATGTTGCTTGCAAAAGCAGTTTCTATTCTTCATGTAATTTAAGACCACAGTTCAAACTTCTGTCCTTTGTGCTGTTCGTGCCTTGTATTCTTAATTAATGTTTAACTCTGCTTCCCCTTTGTAAATATGGTAACTTGTAGGAAAGGTTTGATCCTATCAGTGAATCTGGAACCAGGGGAGATCTCATAACTGCCATGGTGTATGGGTAAGCAGATGTTGTACTTTGAATCAGTCAAGTGGTTTATTCTTTGTGTTCATGGAACTTATTTAGCTGGTGAACATCTTTGTGTGTGCAACAGAAGGAAATTAAAGGACCAAGATTTCAGTGGCATGTACTGCACCATGTTGGCTGTGGAGTAAGACTTTTCTTCTTTCTACTCTACTATTTGTGATGCCTGTTTCGTCTTTTTACATGCTTTTATGTCTTGCTTGTGCAGTAAAGTGATAGTTTCAGTGGGAATCTTTAGGATTTTTGGGACCGAACTCGCTGAACTCCCTCTGGTTGCTACCAGCAAAGATTGTCAAGGGCAGGTTAGTTTTTATATGGAATCTTACATTTATGTTTTCTTTGCTACATGTGCGTATACCTATAGAATGATCAAGTAGCAACCCAATCTTACTAAGAATCCGATCCCACAGCTAATTTTGCTAATACATGGATGCACACATGTTTTTTTACCAGACATCCCACAGATTACAATCTGGTTGAAATGCTTGTAGTTGCTCCTTATTTTGAGAGATTGACAATCTATTTTCATTGTTTCTGTTGTAGGGTTACTTCCAGTGCCTGTTTGCTTGCATTCAGAGGCTACTCGGGTTCCTAAACGTGAAACATCTTGTGCTACCAGCAGCAGATGAAGCCAAATCCATATGGACAGATAAATTTGGTTTTACCAAGATGTCGGAAGAGGAGGTAGGTTATCTATGGAAGCTTACCAAGTAAAAACTTACAATTCCCAATGAATCCTTTAGCTGATACACATACGCATTGTCTCTGTGTCTTGTTAGGTTAAAGAATACAGAAAAGACTACTCGGTGATGATATTTCATGGAACATCAATGTTGAAAAAGAGTGTGCCAACACCGAAAGGCGGGAGAAAAACCGAGCTTAACATGGAGGAGTAAGCTCAAGGTTGTATTGTTTTCTTTTTGGTTTTGGAAATCGGTGAAAATATTGGGATTTTCCTAAAAACTAATTTCGTGTATAGGTTTAATTTTCTCTTAATGTGTTTTTTCTCTTAACAATTGAAAGAGATACACAAAAGGATAAGAGAAATTGGTTTTGGTAGAGGAGTTAAGAGAGGGGGAAGTAAATTTAGTCTAAATATTGGGCATTCTTTTGGGGATTATATAGCTATGTTCATATGAAGCTAATTTTTTGCATCTATTGCCCAACAAGAAAATTGCTTTTATGCATCCCAGATAAGAAAAGAAAAAAAACTCACTTTTTTCTGATGTCACTAAAATCTATTGAGTTGGGCTCTACACATAGGCCCAATCAAACTGATTAATGTTCTTATTGGCAACTGGGTCGAAAATATTTGTTCTACAGCCCAAACACATTTTTGACCGTAATTAAATTCTAGGGCTTCACTAACCGGGAAGGAGCGTCTCTGAAGAAATTCAAAACTCAAAAAGAAGAAGCAAAAAAGAAATTAAACCGTTGGTGAAATGTCCTTTTATATCCTCGTATTTACAGCATTACCATTTACCAAACCCCATTTTAATTCCTTTTCGCTTTCCCTCTTCTTCTTCTTCTTCTTCTTCCCCCAAATTCATTTTCGTCTCCGATCGCACTGCTTTTCTCAACTCTCAAGGTATGCGATTCTTCACAATTCCTTCGTTAGGATTCGATTTCTCGTATTCATTGTTACGGTTTATATTACTGATGAATTTTCTCCGCTATTTTTTTTTTCGGGTAAGTTTGACAGACGATTCTCGGGGTTTTGTTGAAGATGGGTCAGATCCAGTACTCAGACAAATATTTCGATGATACTTTTGAATACAGGTAATTCTCAGTTTGATTTACCTCTTCCATTTTTAGGTATCAGTTTCTCAATTTTGCTAATTGCGTTTTTTTCTCTCTGATAGGCACGTTGTACTTCCTCCTGAAGTGGCTAAGCTTCTACCGAAGAATCGCATACTTGCGGAAGTAAGTTATAATTTGGGCTTCCTTCATTCATTCTTGTTTTGTTGTGATTTTGATTTAACTTTTCTGGTTTCCTATTTCTTGTTTGCATGTTTAAGAAAGTGAATTGAGTAAATTGAAGTCTTGGGAATCGTAGAGCTATATTTTTGCTTAGCATTTTAAAGTTTTGTTTTTTTTTTGTATGCCCTTGTGGGTTTTTTTTGCTCTGATTAGATTCACAACTTTTTTTTGCTCCCTTCTCGTTTTTGATCTGAAAATTTGAGATTTTTTAAGTGAAAACGTAACGCTTGTAGGTTAGTTTCTTGGCTCTGGTGTTATAGTCCTGTGGGAGTTTGTTTCATGTTTCTATCCTACAAGATTGCTTAACTGAGATCATAAACTGTCTGCAGTAATGAAGATCGTTTTGACATTTCGTTGTGCATTAGTCACAATAGTTTCTCAATTCCTTATTTTCTTAAATAAACACCTTTGTCTTGTTGCAGAGTGAATGGCGAGCAATAGGAGTGCAGCAAAGCCGTGGATGGGTGCATTACGCAATCCATCGTCCTGAGCCACACATCATGCTCTTTAGAAGACCTCTTAACTACCAGCAGGACCAAGCTCGAAATCTTACTGCTAAGTAGAAGAGATTAACCAAAGTTCTCTCCCAAAATATCGGTTTATGTCTCTCGTAAACGATGTTAGAAAAACACTATTATATATTTCTTTATGTTCTTTTTATAATGTTCATGAATTCTCTTCAATGGAGAATTATGAGTTGGTGGTAGAACAAACTTTAATGTTGTGTAAGTCTTGTTTGCTAGACTTTGTTTGGATCTACATTTGATGCATCTTATTTATTAAACCAATTGGGACATGTTTTAGTCACTAATTTACACTAAGTGAATTCATTTGTTTATGTTTAGGTTGACTATTGTTTGGCAATATGAAACAAAAATGAACTAACCCGTTTACGAATCAGACAGGAACTAAGACCCGAGCAATAACATATGATACACTACTTAGGAGGGAAAAATAATTCGAAGACCCCATAAGCTATTATACTAAATTACGATTCAATGCAGCTAAATAGAGATTTGCGTGCCGTTTTCTAAGACAAAACATGTATGATGTTTGTACTTTTTGGAATAGTAAAACAAGACGTTTTCAAGCTATTTGAGAACCAAAAAAAACAGATTTTTCCTCTGCCGGGCTACGAACCCAGTGTGCTACAGCGGATCTGATGGCCATATCTGAGTTGTTTATAATATATCTAAATGTTTTGAAGGTTGAATTTTAAAAAAAAGATATTTTAATTACAAAGCATAAGCGCATGTGGCATTTAGCTTTGTGGCAGGTGGTAACTCCACAAGAGTCATGCGTACTTGTACATCCTGAGATCGAATCCTCGCTTGCATTTGCACGAACTTATCTAATGGGTCGGTTATCTGTGGTCCACACAAAAAAAAATATTACAAAACATAAGCGGTATTTGGTTTAGGCCAAACAATACCGAATCATTTAATTTTGGTTCAGCTTTTTCGGTAATCGAACCGATGGTCCTATCGTTGCTTTCAATGAATTTCAATCTAAAAAAATAAGTTCAAATAAATACCCCCGAAGTTCCTCGTAATTACATCTCTACCCAACCACTTTATTCCCTTTCACTACCCTCCTCCCTCTTCCCCAATTTCAAACTCGTTCGATTGCTGATTCTTCATTTCTCTTTCCCTTTTCCAAATTCGATGGGTCAGATCCAGTACTCTGAGAAATACTTCGATGATACTTTCGAGTACAGGTATTGCTTTCAATTTTGTTTCCTTCTCCACTGTGAAGTTTTCTATAACCTCATCGATCTGTATTACAGGCACGTCGTTCTTACTCCTGAAGTCGCTAAGCTTCTTCCAAAGAATCGTCTTCTTTCCGAAGTAAGTTCTTATGATCTAATCCTTGTACCATCTTGAAGAGGCTATTATTCTTGGAAAATTGAATGTTATAAGGTTTCGGCTTAGGATTTGAATCTTAGCTTTGTATCGGATTGTAAATTGCAAAAGAATGTTCTGAAAACCTTACAATCACATGTTAATTTCACAATCTTAAAAGTATTCTATCTGCAAAACTCAGAGATTTGACTGTACTCTTAACACTTGTACAAGCAATTGACATTGTGAGCTTGATTTCCAAGCTTTGGTTAGTTTGTAGAGATGTCGAAAATGGTTTGGATTGGTTGTTGTTAGCTACGATTGATGAAGATATTTACAAGTGTACTCTTAACACTTGTACAAGCAATTGACATGTTGAGTTTGTTCCTTGAAAGATTATAATTGGAGATTTCTAACCCTTTGCTAGTTTATAGAGATGTTGAAAATGTTTTGGATTTGTAGTTGTTAGCTATGATTGATGAAGATACTGTATACTTATTCCTGTGTGCAATCTGTCCAGCGACGTATCTCATTATCTTTATCAATTCATGATGGTAAAATCTTTGGGTTTATAGAACGAATGGCGTGCAATAGGAGTGCAGCAAAGCCGTGGATGGGTACATTACGCTATTCATCGGCCTGAGCCACACATAATGCTGTTTAGGAGACCACTAAACTACCAGCAGCAGCAGCAGCAGAATCAAGCTCAAAACATGCTCGTTAAGTGAAATCATTACCATTATCATCAGTAAGAGGCTATGCAACAACTCTACATATATCTGAGTTTTATGTTTCTTGTAAACATGGTTTGAAACTTTCGTGTTGTGGTCCTTGATACGAATATGTGACTTCGTGGAACCAATTTCTTTTCTATGTTATCTAATGTCTGGTTCTATGTCATCTTCTGCATCTTTTATTCTTAATTTTCTCTACATATTCGTTGTTCTTACTTCTCAGCATGAGACACAATGAAGAGAAGTCCAAATAGAGGAATCTCACACACTGAAACAAACGTATGAATACTTATTATAAGTTCTCGATTTTGTAGAGAATTCTAAAACCACACTAATACAATTATTATGGTAGGCAATTAATTATGGCCAAAGAAACTAGTTCTAGGCCCAACATAAACATAAAGATAAAAAAACTAAATTCTAGATTGATATGAGTAGTGTTCAAAAGCTCTAGGCGCTATTTAAGTAGTGATTTTCCGCCTAACGCTAGAAAAACTAATTAGAGCCTAGATAATTTTAGTTTGTTTAAACGGTTTTTATATAAATAATATTATTTATATTATATATAAGATAAAAATTAAAAATCCTTTGAAATCACATGATTTATAAGTAACAATCTAAATAATTTCATATTATTATTATTATTTTTTTTTTGACAACGACAGGATTATAAGACCGACAAGACAGAGCAACCTCTATCACAAACCATATACTCGACCAGCCTTAGCCAGGGTGTCTGCTCTATAGTTGAGGGTTCTAGGAATAACAGACAGCTTACATGACAGAAACTGCATTAGAAGTCGTCGATATTCCTCTTGGTACGGTGAGAACGCTGACCACTCGCCCGGATGCTGAAAGATGTGGTAGACTGTCTCGCAGTCCGATGATATCTCAACTTCCTGTATTTGCAGCTCGAGAAGCGCCTCCATCGCCCATATCACCGCCTCCACCTCCGCGTGCAGAGCTGTTAAGCAATGATGTGCTCGCCTTGATCCCGTTCGTATTCCCTCCACTGAATCTGGAAAACAGAACCACCCGAACCCTGAGTAGGGGTCAGTGTCTTTCCAGGACGAATCCACATAGCATTTATAGCCAGTGAACCTGTGATTAGCTGTGGTCGGAAAAGTTAACGACGAGTAAAACGAAGTACTCCTGAATATACGAAGGTCCTTCGTGTCTCTAATATCCAAAGTAGCCTCTGCCCATTCCCAATAATCAGAGTTGGCACGTCCCAAGACCATCCTTGGATCGAGATCGACCTGTTTAAAGTAGAAACTGTTTCGAGCCTTCCAAATATGCCAGATGATCTAGGGAAACAGCGCGCAGTCCGCCTGACTCGGGGTTCTGCTAAATAAATGATCTAAGTTGTACCATACCGACTGTCCCGGGAACATCCCCGTGTTAGTGGGGATAGCTAATAAAGCCCATGTCTGAATCGCGGGAGGACAATCAAAGATAACATGGTTAATTGTCTCCTTCTCCATCCCACAGCGCTGGCACCGAGCGTCTCGGCCCAGCCCTCGTGTAACTAGATTATGACAGACTGCCATACATCCAGACAACATCTGCCAAATGAAGTGTTTGATCTTAGGTGGACAATCTAGTTGTCAACACCTCGTGTATAATCTCTCAAAAGACGGCCCAATCAATCGATGTCTATCCACGACATCGTCTGTAGCCAAGTTGTATCCCGACTTAACAGTGTATCGCCCTGATCTTGTATGGTGCCAACCCCAGTAATCCTTTCGGGTGTCTTTTGGCACATGTGTTGTCAATATCAGACGAACATCCCTAGGGTCAAAATATTGGCGAACTAAAGTTTCCTTCCACTGACCCGTTCGCCGGTCAATAAATTGGTCTACAGTAAGCTCTGGATATAAAGACAAATCCGACCAATGAGCAAGCCTTGGATTAATATTCGGGATCCAGGAGTCTTGCCAAAGTCTAATTTGGGTACCGTCCCCTATTTTCCTAATTATACCCTTCTGAACCAAGAACCGAGCCGAAAGAATACTACGCCACCCATAAGATGCCAGAGATCAGAGTGGAGCCTCCAATATACTCGTATTATGATAATACTCCCCACTTAAAACCTTTGCTAAAAGCGAATATGGGAAAACCATAAGTCGCCATATCTGTTTTGCCAATAGTGCCAAATTAAAGTCCTCAATCATCCGAAAACCCAAACCCCCCTCCGTTTTGGGTCGACATAAGACCTCCCATTTCCTCCAATGAACTCCCCCATTAGCGCCCGAATTTACCCACCAAAAGTGGGCTATCGCCGACTGAATACTCTGGACCATCGACTTCGACAATCTATAGCAACTCATAATATATGTAGGAAGAGCTCTAAGGATGGATTTAATCAAAATTTCCTTACCAGCCTTCGATAAAAATCTACTAGACCAGGACGCAACTCTTGCATGCAACTTCTCCACCACATAAGCAAACGCCTTTACTTTTGACCCGCCTAGATCTTCTGGGAAACTAAGGTACATTCCCATGCCATTAGTTGTTGGATCTGTTCTTTGATCCCTACCTCCACCTTCTTGCCAAATTGTATAGACGACTTATCAAAATTTATAGTTGTCCCGACATTAATTCATAATCCTTCAGAATCTGTCGAATATTCTCAGCCTCTACAAGCGTAGCCCGACAGAAGAACACATTATCATCTGCAAAGAGCAGGTGAGATATAGGTGGGCAATGACAACCTATTTTAATCCTAGTAATACATTGATTCTGCTCTACCACCTTCATCTTGGCTATCAGAACTTCAGTACACAATATAAATAAGTATGGGGACAACGGATCCCCCTGCCGTAGCCCTCGTTGAGGGATTATATGCCCGCCCGGTCTTCCATTGAGTAAAATTGAATACTCAACGCTCGTAATACACCACATAATACATTTTATCCAGTGTGCACCAAAACCCATTTTGGCCATTAACGCGGACAAAAAATGCCATTCGACTCTATCGTAAGCCTTACTCATATAAGTTTTTATGGCCATAAAATCGCCACTAACCGACCTATTAGTACGTAATGCATGTATCATCTCATGTGCTATCAAAAGATTGTCTGAGATTAGCCGACCTGCTACAAAAGCCGATTGTGTCTCCGACACAATACTAGGTAGAAGCCCTTGTAATCTCAAACACAGGACCTTGGCAATCAATTTACACCCAATATTACACAAACTAATTGGTCTAAATTCTGCCATCCGCGATGGTCTCAGAACCTTTGGAATTAGACATATATTTGTCTTAATTAGACCTGTATCAAAAACCCCATCCCGTAGAAAATTGTTCACTACGTTCCGTAAATCCTCTTTTACGATATCCCAAGAATGCTGGAAGAACAGCGTTGTCATACCATCCGGCCCTGGAGCCTTATCCAGATCCATTTAATAAGTGCTATTTTGACCTCGTCCTCAGTAGCCGGCCTAATTAGCATTTGATTCTGCAAATCCGTGACCGTACACTGTATATCTGCAAAATCCATTACTGCAACACCAGAACTTGTGAACAGATCCCTGAAGTAAGTGGAAGCCACATGTAAAATATCTGAGTCTTTTTCAACCCAGTTTCCTCTACTGTCAAGTAAACTAGTTATCCGGTCACGTGCTCTCCTCTGCCTAACAATCGCATGGAAAAATTTGGTATTATTATCTCCTGCTTTTAACCAATTATTTCGACTCTTCTGCTTCCAGTAAATTTCCTCCTCAATGTATGCATGTCTCAACTTCTCGTTTGCCTCACGCAAAGCTACCGTGTCGAGAATATGACCACTATTAAGATCCTCAACCACCCGTTTCCAATGTGCTATATCTTGTTGGCCTGATGGGATATTCTGGCTACGCCAGTGAGATATCTCCCGTCGACAGAAACTAATTTTCTGAGCCAACGTCGGATTTCTAACTCGGCCCCATCCTAGTCCAGCTCTGGCCCAGCTCCGTTCCACAACCTCTCTGAATCCTATTTTTCCTAACCATCTCTTGTCAAAATAAAAACCGTTACCTCGTCCCCGAGCTGACTGATCTTCAGCATATACTAATATGGGTCTATGATCCGAACCTATCATATCCAAATACCGAATTTCCGTTTTGGGAAACATTTCATACCACTCACCATTACCGTAAGATTTATCTAATATACAGCGTACTATTCCAGTGTTACGAACACCACGCCACGACCAATTGTTACCTTTTTTAGGAAATTCTAACAAATCACAGTCATTGAGCATTTGATTAAAATCCTGAAAAGACGATGTGGCTCTCAACACACCCCCTTGTTTCTCATGATTGCCATTATCTCGTCAAAATCACCACTCACGATCCATGGACCTGTTCTGGTAATACCCAACCTAGTCAATCGTTCTCAAACATATGAACGCTTAGCCTGTACCGGTTCCCCATATATAAAGGTAACCGACACAGATTGACCCAAAATTGTGAAAGATATATCTATGAGGTTTTTATCCTTATAACGTATTGTGATGTTATAATTATCATTATAAAGTAGTGCCAAACCTCCACTACTGCCCAAAGGTTCTACTATAATTAAATGTGTAAAGCCCAAATGAAGTTGTATTTTTTCGAAAAAAGATCTTTTATTTTTTGTTTTTGACAAAAATAAAATATTTCCAAATATCCCTTACAAAATTTATTATTATTTTATTTCCTAATCCCTGACAATTCCAACTTAACAATTTGAAAATCATAAAAAACTTCGATATTGGGCCTTAATCTTGCTCCTTGTCTTTGCCCTCTTTGGGCTTTGTTGGCCTTGAAGTCTTCCTTGGAGACATTAGGGTCATTTTTCACGAGCTTAATCCTCTCAACGGCGTCGTTGTCCGACATCCCGCCTTTCCTAAGACTGTCTTCGGCTTCCTATTTTTACCACTTTTCTGGACTGCACTTTGTCCACCAAATCAGCATGAAGGTTGACTTGTTCCAGCTCTGTCATGTCATGTAGACTGTGCAGATCATCAGCCATCTCTAGTTCGGCCAGCACCACTGCTGTCACCAAGTCGGTAAATTCCCCCTCCAAGTCTGCAGCCACGTCCCCATCGTCACCATTTTCCCGCTGCCCCACATCCTTTGCGTCGGATACGGCCAATGTGGAGTGGTGGTGTTATACATCAGAATTTGATGTTTCAGTCGTGTCCACCTCCGTTATATTCACCGTCTGATCCTGTTTCTCTTGAAACAGAGGCCGACGCACTTTCTTTGCAGCCTTTGAGTCCACAGCCATCTCATGTTCCAATACCTGAACAATTACCAAAATTAATGTATCAGTAATTTTTCGAATCAGGACAAAAAAATTAAACAAAGTTAAACATACTTTTTCAGCCACTTGTTTTTGTGGCTGATTCATAAAGGCTCCTCGACCTCGCTTAGTTTGAATTCTATTTCCTCTACCAGGATTAATCTGAGACTGATTCAGACCTCTATTAGGTCCCCTTACAGCCCCTTTATAGGTCTTGATTCTTTCAAACTGACCAATATTCCTAGTAGTCTGAACACCTCTATTCCCTACTTTATTCTTATAGCAGACCGTGACATCATGAGTCATCTGACTACATAGTGAACAGTACCCTTCTAGTCTCTTATATTCAAACATGACCTTTGACTCACAACCCTCCTCAAATTCCAATATTGAAGAGAAAATGAGAGGCTTTGAATAGGAAATTTCAATCAAAACTTGTCCTTTCCCAACATCGATACTAATCACCTGCCCTAGTGAGCTAACTACCAAGGTATATACCTCCTCAACTCTATACTCGAAAGGAATACCCGTTATCCGCATCCATAACCTAATGTAATTTGGATGATCCGCATCGGCTAATGGCTTCCATGGGGCATAGGAAACCATCCACCCATTGAAATTAATGGATCCATTTTCTAGAACACTCCCCATATCTTTTTCAGAATCAAACTCGAACTGAAACCGCCTATTTCCTAAATTTAGACCACGCACCCGCCCAATCCAGCCCCAAAATTGTGGCATTCTAAAGAGAAACGTGTCCACGTTTTGCAGCAATGGGTTTAGACTTTTGAACACCTAGCTAACAGATCGGAATTGTCTATCTTTGGTATTTTTATTTTTAACATCCTAGGTGGAGACTTTGACCCCATTCCCAATTTAACTACCCCTGACTGTGCCATCAAAAGCCTTTGATTACAGCAGCTAGCAAACTTTCCTGATTGATAACAAAATAAAGGAGGAGACGATGATGAAAGAATCGTACTCCTATCATCTTTATAAGCTAGTAAACCGCCCTTGAAAGTCAATTTTACCCATATTTTTAGGCTAGGAATAGTCCTATATTCTAGGAACAATAAGACTAGATTTAAATTTGCCCTGACAAAGCATATCCAAAGCATATTCTCGAAATTCTCTATCTAATAAGGAATACCTCCTGTCCCGATGTATATGGTAGTTTCAATTTGTTTATATTTTGAAATTGAAAACTCCTTAGATTTCAATGTTGTCCTTGATAATTTGGTCGTATTTAAAACTACCCCAACAACCATACGATGACTATACATTCTAGCAGAGTTTAAATGAACTAACCACTGTGTATGTATTGCCAACAATCCACCACAGCCGAGCCGCTCATCCTCCAGATCCTCTAGCAAGGCAGCAATCCAGTTCCATCTACACCAAGTTGCCAAAAAATAGTCGTATGATATTAATGTAATTTGATATTATTTAAACATAATATTTTAAATTTTTAATAAAATTTAAGTTGGAAAGAGAACAGACCACTTAAATCGACTAGTTACTGCTTAAACCGTTCAATTACCGTTAAACTGCCACATTACATTAATCCTCTAATTTATCTGATTTTACTATAATCGAAAGGGCTTAAATCTATCTAAAAATTTAGGTGGCCTTCAATTTTTAAAACACTGTTGTGAAGTCGACCGAAGGCATTAATAAGATTCCATTATTTTTGTCCATCAAAAGTAAGATAGAGGGTTCAAAACACGTGGAAGAAATAGAAAAGTGAATGTCCAAAAAAATCAAACTTATATGAAAAACACTTTAGTGGATGTTCTTATACACTTTGACGCTTATGTTTGATATTTCCTATGATAAGACTCCAAAAAGATCACACCAAAACAAAGACAGCTCAATGTCTCCTTAAAGCCTTAAATCTAACACATGCACTTCCTTTCTATCTTCCTTCTTTGTTTTGAGCTAAACACTTGAGTTTATTGTTCATTTGTTCTTTTATATTTTGCTGATATTTCTTTTGGTCGAGAAAGGGGCACAAAGGCCAAAATAATCATTCAAAAAGGGTGATTTGCTAGATTAAAGTGAAATTAAGTGTTAATTAATGAAATAGAGCAAATGTTTGTAAATTATTAGAATAATTTTTTTAATTTAATATATACCATTTTGCCCTTTCCTAATGAGGAAAAAAAGGTAATTTCAAAAATGCCATGAATAAAATCTGCCACGTAAACGATCAACTCTACCACACTAACATAGTGCAGTATGGTAAAATTAGAGTTCCAGCGTAGTAGAGTTAAAATATGCTTAGTAGAGGTGACATGAATGAAAATTCGTGTATAGTAGAGTTAGATTTCCAGCGTAGTAGAGTTGAAGTGTGTTTTGTAGAGGTAGATTTCCAGCGTAGTAGAGTTAATGTTTGCGCTCTAATCAACTCTACCACACTAACAGAGTGCAGTATGGTAGAGTTAGAGTTCCAGCGTAGTAGAGTTAAAGTATGCTTAGTAGAGTTGACATGAATGAAAATTCGTGTGTAGTAGAGTTAGATTTCCAGCATAGTAGAGTTGAAGTGTGTTTGGTAGAGTTAGATTTCTAGCGTAATAGAGTTGATGTTTGCGCTCTTATCAACTCTACCACACGAACAAAGTGCAGTATAGTAGAGTTAATTTTGAAAACCTAGCCTACCTTCGTACTAGAGCTTAAATTATGAATTTACCCCTCAGTTATTAGCACATTTGCCGCGCATTCAACTGATTCCTCCATAACTGACGCCATTGTAGCTTTCTTGAAGCTCCTTTACTTCTTTGAAGCTCCTTTGCTTTTTCTGTTTATGTTTGGATCTATGGATCAGATCATTTTGGTTTGTGGGATTTGAAGTTTTAATGAAAATCGATGGATTTTTTTGGTGGACCAGTCGTACGGGTGTCGGATCATAGGCATTGTCGAAGATTTAAGGTTCAATGAATTTCTGGAGATGGTTTATACCAATTTTGGTTTGGATGAACATTGTCATGAGGTAAACTAAGCTACATGCCAAATGTAGTCATTCATTCACTACCAGAAAATACTCCCCCTGTAATTGTAAGTAACGATAGACAATTGCAAGTGTTTGTTTCACAATTTTGTAAAGAAGCAATGCGTCTATGTGTCGAAATTTCCACTAGATATCGTGTTTCCATTGAGTTTCCCTGAAAAAGGTCAGTGTAGTCGGAGAAACGGTGATGAGAAATTCCATTGTAAGTACCTCGTATAATAGAGTTGACCCTAGGTGTAGTACAGTTGCTCCTTCGTGTAGTAGAGTTGATCCGGTGTTTAGTATATGTGGAGCAAAGAATGAGTGTATACCGGATAATGTGAAACATGAAACTGAACATGCTGAGGACGAAGATGTGGAATTTATATTCGACTGTTGCGATGATATGGATGGTGCAAGCTCGGATGATGAAGATTATATCAGTGTTCGTAGAAAATCAAAGGAAGAAGAGAAGAAAAACCTCTCGGAGAAAGCAATGGGGTTGGATTTGAATGCTGAGTATTTGGACATAGAAATGTCAACACTCGCATTGGTTGTTGGGCAACGATACTCATCAAAAAAAGAACTCATGACGAGGCTAAAAATTCTTTCTGTCTTACAGAGGTTTGACTTCAATGTTGTTGCTTCATCGAAGACAGTGTTGGATGTGAAATGTTGGGTACCAAAATGTCAGTGGAGAGTGTGAGTTTCACCTGTCGACGACGGTGGATGTTTCTTTGTCTGGAAGTATATGGGAGAACATAGTTGTTCTGTTACAGAGAGATTAAGTCGTGCACGACAAGCGTCAACGAAGTCTTAGGAAGGTTATACTTGGAATTTGTAGGTGGAATTGGGCCATTTATTCTTCCTCAACACGTTGGTGACTCAATGAGCAAGCGATTCGGTCTAAAGGTACAAACATAATTTTACGCGATGGTTGAGTTAATCTTCCTAGTGCAGTTTAATGTCGGTATAACCTTTGTAGACTTAAATAGTAATGTAGTAGAGTTGGATTTCGTGTAGTAGAGTTAGTCTGACGTTTGGTAGAGTTGACTTGTAATGTGGTAGAGTTGGATTATGTGTAGTAGAGTTAGTCTGTCGTTTGGTAAAGTTGGCCTGTAGTGTGGTAAAGTTAGGTTGTATTGTGGTAGAGTTGGATTCGGTATAGTATAGTTAGTCTGACGTTTAATAGAGTTAGATAATAGTGTGGTAAAGTTGGATTATGTGTAATATAGTTAGTCTATCGTTTGGTAAAATTGGCTTGTAGTGTGGTAGAGTTAGGTTGTATTGTGGTAGAGTTGGGTTCGGTCTAGTATAGTTAGTCTAACGTTTAGTAGAGTTAGATTGCAATGTGGTCGAGTTGGATTCCATGTAGTATAGTTAGTCTGACTAACATTTGGTAGAGTTGGCTTGCAGTGTAGTAGAGTTTGCCTGACATATCGTAGAGTTAGATTTCGTGTAATAGAGTTATTCCGTTTATGACGACATTTAAGTCTGACGTTTATGCAGATGAAGTCCTAGAAATCACACCATACTCTAAGCCATGCACGAGCCCTAGTTACCGACAGTTCGGAAAGTAGT
Source organism: Lepidium sativum (assembly GCA_023374145.1). Classification (NCBI taxonomy): domain Eukaryota; kingdom Viridiplantae; phylum Streptophyta; class Magnoliopsida; order Brassicales; family Brassicaceae; genus Lepidium; species Lepidium sativum. The sequence goes on from JAKUCM010000547.1 coordinate 22,535, forward strand.
TTCCAAGAACTTCCGTCGTACTTGTTTGCTATTAGAAGAGCGAATCACGGAACCCTAATAAAGCTCGAAGTAGACGGCCAAGACATGTTTAAGTTTCTATGCATCATATTCGATGCAAGTATTAGGGGTTTTCCCTACATGAGGAAGGTTGTTGTTGTCGATGGTACATTTTTGCTAGGGAAGTATAAAGGTACTTTACTAACTGCTACCATGCAAGACGGTAACTTCAACATATTTCCTATGACTTTTGGTGTGGTTGATACCGAGAATGACGAATCTTGGGTATAATTTTTTAGATAGCTCAACCGTGTGATCCCTGATGATGGAAAACTTGCCATCATATCAGATAGACACAAATCCATTGCTAATACTTGAAATCAACTCGACTGTACTTGAAAAATTGAACTCTACTATACTTGAAATCAACTCCACTGTACTTGAAATTGAACTCTACTTTATTTAAATGAACTCTACAATACATAAATGAACTCTATCAATCACCTTAACCAGCTCTACTACAAAAAAAAATTTACTTTTCCATTCTTTGTTAGCTCCAACTTCACCATGTCCTCGGGTTCAATGGTTTGTTTTTTGATTGGTCTCCATCGTAGAATGGGGACGTCGCCTTCTATTTGCTCGCCAAATTTTTCAGCGAGTATGGGGATGGAATAAAATGTCCATATCAGAAGTGCGTGCACAAACCCATGTAGAGTGTAATTACTGTCCTTTTTGCAACCTGCAATTTTGATCGATTTGATCAGTTCTAGAAACACCATTCTTCACCATGGATGCCTCTCGAACATCTCAAAATATGCAACCAACTTCGCAGCACTAAAAGGGAGCCTACTATCTGTGTGGCAACCATAAACTCCTACATTGAAAACCACTAGCAAGCCCACCATCTTCCTCTTCTCGAAAGACCACCCTCTACATCTCCCCAAGAGGTCTTTCAACTCTACCCATTTAGGACCTTCACCAACCCCTAAACCAATATCTTTCCAAAGTTTTATGTGGGCTTCATCTGCCATATTAGAAGCCTTCTCAAAGTTTCCACAATTAGGCTGGGTTATTTCCGCAAACTCGTGCAGAGAAAATCTCGTACGCCGAGACCAAAACAACACCCAAATCTCATACTGTACTGTATATACCTCCTTGTAAAGTTGTAGTCGGAGTCTGCTAGCTTTAGAAAAACGCATACGCAAGTATTCTCCTTTATGTCTACGTATGCATCCTCACCAATACCCTGGAGCATATTAGTGATGTTTTTTGGATTGCAGAAATGGTTGATGCTTCGATTCTTCATCACCTGTACACCGCGTGTGAGAAACTTCTTCGGGTACTTCTTGTCTGCCATATCTAAAGATGAAAGAAAACAAACGATAAACATTAAAAAACCCAACTCCATTACATGTAAATAAACTATACCAAACAAACAAGCTAAATCTACCACACTACATACTAACTCTACTACACGGAATCGTACTATACCTCTTTACGACCTAACTCTACCAAACGTCATACTAACTCTACTACACTAATCATATCGCTACTTCACCCTTACCCTTACAACTAATTATGAACTATATCACATTGGTTCAGACCGGGGAAGAAATCTACTTGACACATAATAAGAAGATGAAGAACAAAAACCCAATGTCGCAAAATCGAAAAATCCAAATGACGCAAAATCGAGAAACCCAATGTCTATGTTAATCCTAAACCCAGATGCCCTCACAAAAAAGAAGAAAAAGCAGAAGAGGAGAAGAGGAAGAAGAAAAGAAGAAACTTACCTTTGATAAATAAACAACACGATAATGAAGACGACGAGTACGGAGAACAAGATGAAGAAAAAGACAACGAGTATGAAAAACAGCGAAGAACACGTTGAGTAAGAGGACGAAAAAAAGAAAGAGAAGTTAACGACAACGGTTCTTTCTTTTTATTTTGTGAAATTAACGAGAGAAAAAGAAGAAAATAGAAGAAGAAAACAGTTTTTTGTTTCAAGGGTGTAATTGTAGTTACACCTTTGACGCTTTCTTTTTTTTTGGACAAAAACTGTTTAAGTAATTACACTATACTTTTTCTCTATTTGAGCAATTCTTTCTTCATAAAATAACATTAAACTTCTACAATTTTTAATACTACGTTTAATAGCCACACCCGCCACGTCTTCTTCTAGAATGAGACTAATCTCGCTTACTATAAACTCCAATAAATGTAATTAGTTTAGAGGTAATCTAAATCCATAGTTGGATAACATATCAGCTGACTCGTTAGTTTTTTTATACATATGTTCTATCTCAACTATCCAATTTTTTTGCTAACAAATTATAACACAAACGGATTAGAAAATATATGGGGTGGAAGTCATTTATTTCTATCTTTAGAATGTCCACCACCACCGCCGAATCAACTTCAACTTCCAATTTTACGACATTTTTCTCCCAAGCGAGAAGTAGTCCATAGTACACACCCCCACAATTGTGCAAGTGATGTCGTACAAATCCCAATGTGTAGCGCAAACCCACCTCACCAATTACCTAAAACATCTCTTAGAACCCCTCATGTTGTATCCATACCGTGATTTCTACTTGACGCAACGTCCGTGTTAAGTTTAACTCATCCATCACCTGGTGGAAGCCAACTAATTATATGATCCACCTATGGACACCATGCTCCCGTTCTAATCGTATTGTGTCTTTTTCCTAATTAATTTCACTTGCCAAATCCTTGAAAAATTGGACAATGTCACTGCATTTTGAAGTCGAGTCGAACACATTCAAACACTGTCACTTCCAAGCCCACCAAATCACGATAGAAAAGATAGTAGGCCATGGACTATCACCACTTACCCATCTCGCATCAGATTCGTGTATAACTAATAAAGTATAGACATAATAAAGAATTCATGATGTTTATCATTGGGAAGTAAACACAGCCAGACTCCCTCTATCGCATAAAATCCCACAAAATATGCATTGCAATTTCATTCCTTAACTTGCAGACTTCGCATACTTGTAATGTACTCAAGTGTTGGCGAAATCTTTCCATATTCGTCATTAATACTTGATTCGCATAGAGCCAAAGAAAGACCATAACTGTTCAGTTGTCACCGTATGCTAGATCTTATGAAACAGTTTGCCCATAACCTGTCTCGATGTTACATTCATGATGATGATGTTATAAGAAAACCTAACCGAACATGCACCATCAGTCGAGCCAGTCCATGAGATACAATCACTCAAGCATGTAATGTCATCTAGTACCAAAGCATTTAGTCTGAGCCTATCTTACAAAGACACATACAACTTAATTAAGTTAAGACGCTAACCTTTTCCTTCCTTTTAAATGTATTTAACTAAAGCCCCATGCAACATAAGTTATTATATTTGTGGCTCTCTCAATTAAAGGCGTGTCTAACAGCCATCAATCTGTCAAGAATTTGATACTCGGCCTGTTCCCTCGTATCTAACGAAGTCCATATAGTTACACTTCCCTCATTCTGAGAAGGATACTTTTCCATGTTGATTAGCTCACCACTTTTCCCATTAGCCACTTATCATCTTTCACATGTGTTACTTTATAATTACTCCTCAATACTTGAGCTCACAAACTAAATATATCCCGTAACAGTTGTGATCCCACCTTAGCCAACAAAGCCTTGTTCATACTTTTAACAGATTTGATACCTAAACCACTTTCACTCTTAGGCTTGCAGATTTTCTTCTAACTCATAAGATGTTGTCTTCTCTACTCTGTAGAGCTTCTCCTGATAAATGCTCTTGAAATCTTTTCCAATTCCAAAGAGACAGATGCTGGTAGTTCTATCCTGCTCATTGAGTGAACCATAATGGATAACAACACCGATTTGGTAAGTGTAATTCTCTCTATGTGACTTTAACACTGATTCTTCCATCCAGACAACCGCGACGAGAGTCTCTCAAGAACTGAGCCATATGTATCCTTCTTGATGCATTTATAGAGCACCAGCATCCCAAGGTCTTTTCCAAGATCAACCGTAGGTTTAATGCCGCTCTCCCCAGTAATACTATGAATAAGTGTTCTCGGCACATTCTTAGAGAAAGAATACTCGGATTTGTCTAGGCTAACACGTTTATTCACCACTGCTTTAATTATTTTAATTTGGTTCACTGACGCATCTGTAAAAAAGATTACAACGGCCAAAATATACTTCCTACTCAATCATGTTGCAAAGCCTCTCCAAACACAACACATACAAGTACAATGATAAGGGATCTCTCTGCCTTAATCCACGAGATTGCTTAAAAGAGTGTTTTTTCACTATTCCATAGAACTGTCATCCACAGACCAATAACCCCCTTCATTATCCAATTAATCCAAACATCAGATCACTTCATAGTCACTCCCACTGTACTTGATCGTATGCCTAATCCAAATCGAGTTTAGGAAGCATCCATTTCTTCCCTCTGCTTTTACGAGACACCAAATGGACCGTTTCTTGAATGATCAGTATGTTATCAGCACTAAGACGACCCAATATGAAGCTTGATTACACCGGACCAATATGTTATCACCATCATCTTTTTTATACTTTTGAAAAGAACATTGCACAAACTAATGGGTCGAACATGTGTCATCTTCTCCGGCTTCACAATCTTCGGAATGAAAACCACCAAAGCATCATTGAGACCATCAGGTTGGGTACATAACTGAAAGAACCAAGCACATAATGTGTTATCGAAGGACCAACTGTTTCCCAACACACTCTTGGAAGAAAATCAGCTGAAAGACATCGGTCCATGGTGTCTTGTATTTGCTTATCTTTCTTATCACCATCTCAACTTAACACAAGAAAACAACATCTCGGGTCTTGCACGTTCATCTCTAGACAAAGAAAGAAATTCTTCACTCGCTAAAGGCTCAGCGTGGTTATTGACATCATCCAACAAGTACAACTTCTTATAAAAACTCACTGCTAAACTATAGTTGATGTGTGGAAAAACCGAGTATTACGATAACCCATCTCCACCCATCTTTCCCTTGACTTTTGATACTACAAGACCTCTTCCTATTCCAGCACTTCATCAAGCTCCTTAGCCAATTATTGTTCTCAAAGCAACAGATTGTCCGCGATGCTTGCTTCCAACTTGTCTTGGAATTACTTAATTTCCATCAATAATTTCTCCTTTCTTCTATTTATGTCCCCAAACACCTTAATATTCCAGATTCTAAACGTTCGCCGAAGTCCATCTAGAACATGACACTCGGTCTAACCATCTAGATTCACTTCAACCTCGTCTCCACGTATAATGATTTCCGATAAGTCGCATATCAATAAGTGAAGAATTACTTATTTACTCCCCAAACGAAATTGAATATGGTGACAAACGACCATTCCCACCTGATCTTCCATCCAACTTGATGATCGTATTTAAATCACCTTTGATCACCAACGACTCTGTTATACTACCAATCTTGTCACTTAAACATGACCATATGCCACTTCTACGGGTGACTATGAGAGAATCATACACAACAATCAGATTAATGGTATCTCCTCTTTCACCAATCTAAACGTGTATATGTTGGTCCGAACTATCAGAAACTGTCACCTTACCAACCTTTGTCCTCCACAACAGCCAAAAAACCCCGCTTTGGCCTATTGCATTCACTCTAAATGATAATATTGCAGCAACACCCTCATCGTGAGTCTCAAATAAGAAATGAAAATATGTGTTATTTTTCTTTAAGATATATCAAACTATTCGTCTAAATGTGTGTTTATTCCCCCCCTCTGATAATTCCACATAATCACATTCATCATCATAAAAATAGCTTCTAAAAGGAATTCTCGGGGCAATCTGTTATGCTTTTTGTACCTCCTGTGTGACCATTTGCGTAACCAAATCGTTTATATCCTTAACCACAACCAATTGTTGAATAAAATCCATCATAATCGCTTCCTCCATTTTTCAAACAAACTGGAACCCTTCATCCAACTATTTCCCCGCTTAGTCAACAGACCTAAAAGCTTCAGCCGAGCTAATCACCGTCGCAGCTTCCAATCTCAATCACTTACCCCACACAGACATTTCCATTTCCTTCTGTATAAGCACAAAGGTTAAACCATGAGTGAGTTTCATGGGCCTGCTCTTCAACTTCATTTTTTGTGCATTGGATCCAATAGTTTTCTGGTTGAGCCTTTTCTCTTGCACAGACAACCCACTATTTATGTCATTCCCTTTTGCATAATTAAACGACGAGGTTCCCTTGATTTTCAGCATTTAAACTCTGATTCTCCAAATCATCAAATTTGTTGGATATGATAATATTTTCCAAGATTGCGTTAAAGGACTATCCTTTAATGTCTTTCTAGATGTCCGATAATTTGCACCTTCCATCTTCTCTGACGTCACCGAAATATCACTACAAGAAAACGGAACAATTTCGATGGAAGATCACATTGCAGATAACCAGCTGAGACAACCTTGCGACGTTGACTAAAACGTCGCTATTCATTAGTCGCAAGAAGAAAAATGTCACACAGGTTACACAAATACTGCAACATACAACGATGTCGCAAAGCCATTGCTAATAGATGTGCCGCAAAAGGGAAGCAGGTGTTGCAATACTATTGCAACATCAAATCCTGCGCATTTCTGCGACTTCCCTTTCTGCGAGACTCCTGTCTACGATGCCTCTGCGCATGTTGTACTCTCACTCTAACATTATCAACCATCTTGTTATTTGTCATCTTAGGATTCATCCTAAGCATATCCTTAAACAACCAAACAATGTTGCTAATCTTCAACATCTTACTATAACCTACTTCACGCATGTATGTTCATTCTGATTTGAATCTTCGTTTTCTCTTATTATATGCACATTAGCATCTCCAGCTACAACCAACCAGACATTTAGCACCAATCTTCTTAGCGTGTCATCCTATAGAGACTAATGTTGTACCTTATTTTCAATGAATACTTTAGCACAACAACATCATTCGATGGTTCCACTGGGATTTCTTGACAATTTTCCCTAGGAAAGTGACGCACATGAAACCACATTTTAGGCATTCTCGATTGATCTTCAATTTCATAAGACAGAGGAGAATTTGAAGAGAAGTGGATAGTTCTTAGGGTTCGTTTTCTTTTGGTTTGGGGATTTTTAATTTTAGGGTTTGTGATTTGGATGTTTTCTAATTTTACTTAACGCTTTATTAATTTCATAAACGATGTCGTCTAGACAAAACAATGCCGTTAACTCTGTAATAATACAACTAAGGACATGCTTTTACTAGTTTGGTCAACGTGAAGACTATACTTAATGACATTTTTCCCAAGGATTGAACACGATTTTCTGTAGCAATGACTGCATATTCATAGTGAGTTGTTGCTTGTTTTTAAATATTTGTGGCTATTTGTTAAAAACTCATGTCTGATTTTATATCCTTTTACCTAGCCACGAAAAAATACAAACCGAAAAGAACGTAAATGACCAAGAAAAAAGAAAATATTTTTTTTTAACTCCGGCCAGAGAAAAACATCTAAAAGGTTATGCATAATTGACACCCGAATTTAGTGAATCCAACTTTAGCCATCTACTACCACAAACGATCCACCTTATTTTAAAAGAATAAACACAAAACAAAACCATTGCATCGCTATACTCTGAAAAGCACAAACCATAAAAAAACTAGTAAAAGACCCGACAATAAAATATCATCTAGAAGATGTACCCAAAACTGAAACCACAATTGAATCAGACCCCACAAAAAGAAGAAACCAAAGAAAAGCATAAATTAGGCTAAGACAATAACCAAAAACTAATAGGAAAAACCCACCAATCACAACAAGGACAAGTACCATCCATCTAAAGCATATGCCCTTAAAATCTACCAATCAAATCAAAATTAGATTGTTCCTCGTAACAAAGACAACAACCATTTGAAACTAAAAGTAGAAAGATTAGGCAAAAAACCAATGCATGAAGCAGACAACGACTTTAACATGAGCCATCGAGAGACTAGACAAGAATCAACAAACCGAATCATGCAATATAGAGGCAAAGGATCAGACAAACGCAAAGCTCGGATAATCCGGACAGTCAAACACCAGCGCCAAACTGAAGCTCATGGTAACACACATGAGATAGAAGATGAGACAAAGCCAATAATGACGTCGAGTAAACGACAAAGCTCCAAAAGTTCACAAAACTAAAACTCCCATCGAACCAACATCACACAAAAACTATCAAGCTACAATAAAAAATTAAAACAAGATTTAGTTGGCACTAGGTTTAATCAAAGCTGCCGAACGCACACTAAAAACAAATTTTTAGGATTATGAAACTAGATGATGACGTCGAGCACGCAAAAAAAAATGATTTAGTTTACGGTCTAAAGAATGTATTAATTTTCTTACTAACACTTAAATTTAGTAATTTTAATTCACTTTACTGAATATAAGATTTATGAACTGAGATATGATGTAAATAGAGAGGATAATCTCCTCTTTGCGGAGAAAGAAATTAGAATAAAAAGTAGAATCACCTAGTTACTCATGTTGTTATTATAGTGGGAAGAAGATATCATTTTAAGTAGATAATTAGGTTTTGCATATCTTCAACTTCTCTAAGAATGATCACTATTTATGTTAACCTATTTTTTTCTTTGTTAAAGAATTTATATTAACTTATTATACTTTTCTAAAAAGTATTTTTTTATTCTTTTCGTTTCAAGAGGATTGGTCTATGATTTAGCCAAATGTGCCTAATGATATCTAAGGTTCCATTAATATTGGCCATATTAACTAATGGTCTGGCTATGAAGCAACATTATATAATATAATTGAGATAATTTAGTCTCTCTATGGAACCATGCCCCTTAATGAAACTATAAGATTATGATTGAGGCCACTAACAAATTACGGCGGCAGATCAAAAAGTTATTCAAATAATAATTTCCTTTCTTTCACTTTTAGGTGAAACTGAAATTAAGCTTTAGCTTTCTCTTTTCTTTTTTAATTTTTTTCATTAAATAAATAAAAAGCATTTGCTATGATTAATTTACGTATTGTTTGTGGTCTTCCCTTTGCTTTTGTAATCATTGTTTTGAATCTTTCATTCTATACACTCATGATAGTATATAACGAAATCTTTCATTGTTGTTCTTCTTCTTTTCGTTAGATGGTAGTATAGATATTCGAAAAAGAGATAAAAATAATTCATTAGAATATAAAGAACTTTCGATTTTTGTGACCGGGATGCATGCACTGCTTCTTCTTTTCCCCAATACTTTTCCATGTAAAATAATATTAATTTGTGTAGTTTCAATTTTCAAAAAGTAGTCGTATGAGGACTACTCTTTCTTCTCTTATACGAAAAATGGCAAGGAACTTTGAGTCTTAGTGTATGTGGATTCATTTGTGGTAACGACAATTATTAAGTACACAAATTTATAGAGTATCTAAGTAAATGCTTCTCAATGAAAGATTTAAGAAAGCTGAAATATTTTTTTGATATTGAGATAAGTCGCAGTATTTAAGGAATCTTTGTATCATAACGAAAATATGCTTTGAATATAATTACAGAGAATGATAATTTGGGTTCAAAACCGTCTAGTACACTTTTAGAGCAAAATCACAAGTTTGCATTGGGTGATGGCATGTTACTTAATGATCCGACCTAGAGAGAGTTAGTTGGCGACTTAATTACTTGACCAATACACGTACCGAGCTCTCTTACTTCGTCCACGTCTTTTCCCAATTCATGCAACAACCACGTGTAGCTCATCGGGATGCGGCTATTCAGCTTATTCGCTACTTGAAAGGTACTCCCGGAGAAGGAATTTTATTGAAGGCGGATGATGATCTATCTATTACGGTTTACTATGAGTCAGATTGGGTTGCTTGTCTTGTAACTCGACGTTCCTATATCATGTTACTTGGTGGCTCTCTGGTCTCTTGAAAAACAAAGAAGCAGGACACAATTTCTCATTCCTCTATTGAAACTGAATATAGAGCTATGGCAGTTGATCTTTGTGAAATAAAGTGGTTCCGCAAGCTGTTGACAGAATTAGATATTGGTCAATCTGCGCTAGTTGGTTTGTTTTTGTGATAATCAAACAGCAATACATATTGCTACTAGTCCACTATTTCACGAACGTACGAAGTACATAGAATCCGATTGTCATGCAATACGAGATGCGTTTACTGATGAAATCATTTCATATTCGGACCATGGATCAGCTTGTCGACATCTTGACTAAAGCCTTGGGCCGAGCACAATTTCAGGTTATAATGTCTAAATTGGACGTTCAAGACTTACACACTCCAATATGAGATGGAGTATTAGCGATAAGCGAGACTTACAACGTCATCTAAAAGATTTTCATATATTTCCTTATCTCTTGTGCATTTGGTTTAATTCTAAAGTTGGTTAAGTTTAGGAATTAGGGATTCCTTGCACTTGTATAAATACTTTGTTAACTTGATTAATAAAGTTAGCCGATTCAATACTTAATTCTACATATCACCTATAAATTTGAGGCGGAAGAAAAAAATCATTTAAACGTCTCTGGTTTTAGCAAGAAATTTTTTTTTTTCAGATTATCTGTGGAAAAATTTATAATACTTGGCGTTTGGTTTTTTAATCATGTACAATAAAAAATCATAAATCATTCTTCCTTTGTAAGCTAAATGAGTTGCTAATTTATACTAATCAAACGGTTGTAATTCAGTGGCTCTTTAGCCACCGAATTATTTTGTTGCGATGCAGTTGGTAATCAGCCACGATTAGGCACTACTCATCACCAAATGTTATTGAGAGAGAGAGAATATATAACCAAAAAATTTAGTTGTTAACATTTGTGAAATTTACATCTACAACCCATATTACAATATAGGTACCAATAAATTAGTAGCTATATAGAAATTTTCTTGTAGCCGATCTGAGTATCATTTTCATAATAAAATATTTTGACAAAATATAAAATAAAATGTATACTTATGAAGACAAATATTAGCCACCTAATAGTACGTATAAAAGCTTGACGAATAATTGGAAGTTAATGTAATCATTTTAGGTTCTTAGGCCTCTCCACTATTTGACATAACTGAGGTAGGACTCCACACGACAATAACTAATTGAACTTATAATTTTTTCTGTCGATACTAAATCTCAATTATTTGATCCAATAACTCAAACTCTTATAATATAGGTAATGAAACTTAATTCCTAATTGTGTAAATGTAGGTGCATATACTGAACTAAGCACTTATTTTTAAACTAAACTAAAAGTCATTTGCTAACCAATTCACCTTAAAAATGCTACTCAAGCATTTTGTAATAGAAAATATTGTAAAAAGAATGGGGTTCTAGACTTTTGTCAACTGGATTATGCAATGTATCAAAACAATCAACCTACTCTTTCATTGTCAATGGGACCTTTGCAAGATAAAATTCTACCTCATAGTGGAATTGACAAGGTGATCCTCACATATCTGTATCATTTCCTCTATAAAAAAATGTTATTTGATTATATTTATTTAGGCCATGTGCCTTTTCATTTTAACAACCCCATACCAAATAAGTACACAAAAATAACTTTCTGGTTATTTTCTCAATTTAGAAAAACATGTTTTACAAAATCTAGAATAGATATACTTGACTTTTTATATAAGAAACGATCATAAAAAATTATTTTTAACAATACCTTAACATACATACGTACATTATAAAACATAATTTCACAATCTTTTGTGAAGATTCAATAACTGAAATTTGTTGTGATTTTTTAAATTTATTTTAAATGAATAATAGTATATTATTAGTACTATACTTGAAGCCAAAAAGAAAAAACCAACTTTTGGAAGCAGAGAAGTGTGCTACGTGTCGTACAGATATAAGCAGCTTGTCAATTTTCCAGACGTTCGTGTTACGGTAAGATTTTCTCCACAAGAAGCAGAGAGATCCACATGTATAATCTCTCTCTTCTCTCCTTCATCTTCTGCTCAAATCCAAGCCTCGAGATTTCACTGGTAGGTTGTTTGATGACGTCTCTCTCATTCTGTGTTTCCCCTTTTAAGCTAGGTTTTAATTTCTTAATGCCGAATTTTTAAGGTTTTTGTTTTGTTTCCTAGTTCTCTGGTGGAACTGTTGTTTGGCTCTTTGAGATTTTGATCTTTGATCGCGATCAGATTTTGTGTTTTTGTTGAAAATGTTTTTCTGGATCTTCGATTATTTGGGATCCGATTTGAGGTTTGTCTTTATTCTTATCGAATGTCTAACCTTTGTCCGCGTTACGGAAATAGATGACAAATGTGAGATTTAGGGTTCTCAATTTTACATCATTTGGGCGTTAATCGCCTTGAATCGGAATCTTAATTCTAGGTTCTTTTTCCGCCATTTTATCCATCCTCAAACGAGCTAATGAGAATAAATTTCATCTTGAATTTAATGAGATTGCAAATAATCATTTTGTAATTTGTAGCGAACTCATTTGAATGGTGAAATATTTTGGATCCCCAGGTACTTGCCTCGACTTGAGCTTTAACCTCAAGGAGGTTGCAAGCACTGCAAAGAGAAGGAACTTATTAGTGGACAATGTTCGTAGATGATAAGCATATGGTTCTAGTGCAACGCGGCTTTAAGGGTCGTGGTCAGATGAAATATCTGAGGTATTGTAACTGATGAGCGCCATATCAATTTATGGAGATGATCTAATCTATCTGGAAGAAGCCATCTTTGTGTATATTTTGTAGATAATTAGGCTTTTTGCTAATACAGTTAAAGGGTTTGTTAACGGTTGACCAAATGGCTATTGCTGGCCTGCAAAACATTTTGGCGATCGAGCCATCTTTCCCCCGGGACACAGAGGATCGGGCATCTAGACAGAGGGAAAATGAAGGAAGACCAAGCGTCCGGGCTTCCTCACTTCTACAGACGTGGAGAGAACTTGAGGATGATCACGTGATGGGTCATGCTCGTGAGAGAGATACTGAGAGGAGGAGTGGTTCTTCTACTTCTAATGCTTCGAGAGAAAATGATTGTGACAATAATATTAGTGCACATGATATTGTTAGAGATAGTGAAGATATGGGTGAGAATAAACTTGGTGGGTGGTCCCCCACCCCGAGTCATATTGAGTCGCATAACTCAAGTGAGGATCTGAACCTTTTTCAGAGCGAGCACTCTTCTGATCTGGGGATAGTTGAAAGGGAAAGAGTGAGGCAAATTTTCCGTGAGTGGATGAGATTTGGGACAGGTCAACCTACTTCGTCTGCTTCCCACCCAGCCAACAGCTCAAGAGCTGAATGGCTTGGTGAAACTGAACAGGAAAGGGTGAGGATCATAAGGGAGATGGTTCAGTTGAATAGCCAACAGAGCCCTGTTCTTGGTGATCTGAGGGAAGAACAACCCATTGAAGCTGCTAACCAGATTGAAAGAGTACTTGATGGAATGGTTCTCAATGCAAATTGCATCCGGAGTGAACCTGCTAGAAGAGGCGTACGCAAGTTATGTGGTAGGCAAGTGTGGGTGGACATGTTAAAAATGGTTGAGAGGGAAAGGCAAAGAGAGCTGCAGGATTTGATGCAGCATCATGCTGTATCAAACTTCGCTCATCGCAACCACATTCAGGTTTGCTGTAATGACTTTTTGACTGTTTCTTGCCTTTCCATGACTTGTCTCTGTGATATTTAATATCCTGTTCTTTCGTAATTATTGCTATATTAAGTAAAATTAATCTGTGCGGTATTATCCAAAACCACTATGTTAAATAAGTCTACTTAGTTACCAATATTTTCTTAAAGACTGTACACTGGCTCCAACCTTCGTACCATCTGGCGCTGTAGTGTAATAGCACTAGTCCTAGAAACAACTTGGAACTTATTTTCTATGATGATGAATAATGACTAAAAGATGTGTGATTATATTGTTCATAATGATTATTGAAATCTTTTAGCGCACAGAGGATGGAAACATACTTAAGGGAGTTTATGATAGCTGTTCTTTCTTCCTATATACCTTCCATTCCTTTTTAGTCAATAAACTTCTGATTTAAAGGGATTGAAACTTGATGTTCGTGTCATGGATGGATATACTGAGCAATTCTTACTTTCTTAGTGACGTCGATATATTTCCATATATTACCCATTCTTTTTAATTATTACAAGTGAATTTAAGGTTTTTTGATGGCTCTAGAACGAGTAGAAAGTTCTATGTGTCTTAACTCAAACTCTGGAGTTTTAATTGAAATATACTGGAATCATGATACTTAATCTCTTTTGTAGGCATTGCTAAGGGGGAGATTCTTGCGATATTGTGGCAACGATGATAAAGAGAAACCAACATCATCTGCAGCTACTGAGTTGGGCTTTCTAAAAGAAAGGCAAACTGTATCTGAGCTGAGGTAGCTAATTCATATGTATCTATCAATCCATTCATATCTTATGTTTCCAAACCTTTGTGAGATGTGGTAACTTTTGAAGTGTTTCCATTTTTCACTTTGTTGAAGTGCAACACCAAACCATTTAGTAGGAGTATTAAGTTAACGTAAATTTTCTGTTTCATCGTATAAGTGCTGCTCGACCCAGAAATTGAAACTTCTGTTGCTTTGGTGGGATAAAAACGTGATTGCTTACTGTGTAATTATCCATTTCAGGCAGGAATTTCTATCCAGACTTGACCGGTCTATCTCTGCTCAAGCTAGCAGTTGTCACTCAGAGACCTCATCAAATGCTGAAACTGATGAGAGTAGAGGTGAACAAAACAATCTAAATTGTCTAGATAACATCAATGATGCAGATGGTGGTTCAAATCAAATTGGCAGAGACGCTGACAACCAAAGTTCGCTGGGTGAGATACATAATTCTAGACGCTGTAATAATCAGAGCACTAGTTTGGAAGAAAGGACTGCACGTGTAGAAGGCTGGCAAGGGAAACTTTCTGTTAATTTCCGATATGAATGGCAACAGTCAGAAAATTATGAAAATTCTCAAAGAAGAAATGATGATGAAGTGTCCCTGAATAGCCATCAAAGGGAGGATGTTACTGGGTGTTCATCCTCTACAATTCATGGAGATGTTATCAGTCAATTACGATATAATATTGAGATACCTTATGAACAGCCTCTGCAAAGTGACGAACAAATTTTCGTCATGGGACCGATAAATGGGACAATAAATGTACAGGAGAATCTGGTTGAAAGGATCAATCCAACTGTCACCCTTGAGGAACAAACTGAGGAGATTTTGGAAAACGAAGAATATGATTGGCAACTTATCTACAGTGAAACCGTTGAATGGAGAGATAATGCTGAAGAGGAGGCAAATACAGAAATTCATGAGAATATTTCAAATCAGTTATCCCAAATGTCATCAGTGGACGAGGTCTCACAGATGCAGCCTGATGATTCTGATCTACAAGACTTGTCAGAAAGACATTTTGATCAGGACACAGTTACAATTGGAAGAGCTGCCACATTCTTTTCTCCGGATGATGATGATGGAAACAACACGGAACTCAGAGAACTGTCGAGCAGGTAAGAGCCTAGTAAATTTTTGCCGTAGTGAAGGTATTTTTCAGCTTCAAATTATGTGTCTGATAACTTGCTGATCACACTATAGGAGACGTGTTTCAAATCTTCTGCAAAGCGGGTTCCGAGAAAATCTGGACCATTTGATACAATCATACATGGACAGACAAAGCCGAAATCCTGTTGATTGGGAAGAACACGAGACTTTTTCTGACCACACAATAAGAGGAGAGGAGGATACAGAACAGCAAGATGTTGCTCAGAATGGTGATCAAGAACTTGATACTGTTGAATCTCCTCCTTTGTCTCTACCCTCCCCAGTGATTCCTGTCCTACCACTGTGGGATCATGATCAATCCAGTTCAGACTGGCCTGTGCATGTTTTGGATCAGCACATTGGAATGGTAAGACTAGTACTACAGTGAATCTATGGGGTGAAGGCGCCAAAGCAATTGCCTTTTCTAAAGATGAAATAGTTCATTGCTTGACATATTATATGGTGATTTCTCTTATTTGCTAACTTGATCAATAATATATTAGCAGGATTGGGACTCTATTAATGACTTGAGGGTTGACATGGGTAGAATACATCAAAGGATGGATAACTTGCAGAGGATGCTAGAGGCTTGCATGGAAATGCAACTGGAGCTACAACGGTCCATAAGACAAGAGGTCTCTGCTGCAATCCACCGCTCTGGGGACCAATCAGGTTTTCTATCCGCCGGGAGTAAATTTATGATCTTAGATATATTGATTCACAACAGTACACAACACTGCTATTTGGTTGGTCTTTATGGAAGCACATTAATTGATACACAGGTCCATCAGAGGACACTGCATGCTACGAGTCAAAATGGGAATACGTAAGGAAAGGCATCTGCTGCATATGCTGTGAGAGCAACATCAATTCTTTATTGTATAGGTATGTATGAAGTTATGAACTATGAAAAGATCAGAGCAGCAGTTGTTGCAAACACGTTTCAAAAATTTGATTATTGTTTTTCTCTTGCTCTGTTCGAAAAACAATAAACAGATGTGGACATATGAACACCTGCGATAAGTGTGCGAAGAAGCTAGTCGAAGCAGGAGGAAAATGTCCAATGTGTCAAGCCCCTGTAATCGAGGTACTTCGTGCTTACGCTATTCTCTGAAAGTCATCTTTACTCACTGTCCATTCCTTGGATTCAAAGCTTTCTAATTAGATAACGGTGTTTTTACTGATACCAAATGTCTGTTTACTATCCCCTGCTTTGATTTTATAGCATAGAAATTACTCTGATTCACTCGGCCTCAATTTTATGAGTGGTGTAACGAAAACAAAATACCTTCTTAACTACATTATTATACACATCAAATATCAAAAGATTCGATACAGAAAATTGGTGACGGTGTTTTTGTGATTGTCTCTACATGAAGGAAACATCTTAAAAGTTCATATTTGTGCAATACTTTTGATGATATAAGAAACATTGTTTTTTATATCTTACAGTTCTCGAATTCAAATTATCTTGCAGAACAAAAAAGGAATTATTAGAGTAAAAATTGTTAAATAAAATTGAAAAGAAATGAGAAAAAATTTCTTATAAATCTTATTAAGGTAAAATAGGAACTCTAGTGAATTCTACAAGTTGATGTCATCTTATATATAAGATAACTGAAAAATATAAGATTTAAACCCAAACTAACATTTGGAATCTTCTTCTATTTTTTTGGTCAAATCTGGGATATATTTGGAATCTATATAACTAGTTTACATACGAATAGAGGCTGACCAAAAAAGTTATACTCTGGAAAGATAGAGAACTCTGTTAACTCGATATCATATTACAGCTTTGTGTTTCCCAAAATACGAAAGCTACAATAAAGATCACACAAGTTAAAGACTTAACGAGCGTCCCAATGCAGTCCTTTGTCCCAAACTCGTACAGTTACAAGGACCAACACTATTCACACGTGTCCTGTCCTTCTGCCGAGCCCTGATCAGGCGGTTCTGTCTTATCCAAGAACAGCTGGTGGCTCCGGCACAAGGGACACGTTACGTGTGAGCTTAGCCACGTGACCGCAACTTGTTATCAGTTTAACTGTTTCATTGCCTGAGAATGAAGTCCTCCCGAAGGCTCTTGCTCTCCATTAATCGAGTCTCTCAAAACCAAATTTTACTACTTCACAATGTAAAAGAATCTAAAGCCTGCTCAAATAATAGCATAAAAGTTTTACAAAAAAAAAATAACTATCATACTAAGGCCCACTCTGTATTGGACCTCTAATTTCTTTAAATGAATAGTTTCGATCTAAAAAGTAAAATAATGGTCTCTATGTAAAATTTTTAATGCACTCCACTTATAAATACACGTATATATGTTTAATAATTAATTATATAAACAAATTGCAAGTGGCATTTAGTATAGTGGCAAGTTGTGAATCCACTAAAGACATACACATTTGCATATTCAAAAATCAAATATTATCGTCTACATTATATAGGGATTTGGCTAATGAACTAACCACTTATATTCCAGTATTGACACAAAGAAAAAGAAATTCATTATGTTTTAAGACAATGAAATATATACTTATGCAGAGATATAATATATTAACTTAAGTAAATACTAAAATACCTTGTAATGGTTTGATCTAGTAGATGAAGAACTTAAGAAGTACATTGATGAAATCAAAAGTATATAGAAATAACAGTTCTTCATTAGCTTAGGAAAATAACTCAAACCTAAACTCTCAAACTCTTAATTTCACAAGTTATGCCACAACCTGATTAGATGATTTCCTATTCCCATTAGGATAACTATATTTTAAATAATACTCAGTTTTATCTAATCTAACTACCTAACTTGTTCAACAAATAATTTCATTCAAACTTATCCCAACAATCTCCCCCTTAAGCTTGAAATCGATTTTCTCTTTGATCTTGAACATCAACGAAATTTCTCGCTGTTTTGTCTATATTTTTCTCGTGATTAAGACCTTAATTGCTCCCTCGTAATTCTTAAGGTTCTGATTTGCTTATGATTAAACCTCGTGGTTAATCATCCTTAATGACTAAGACTCGCTCTTAATCGATCAATCTGAGCTATACCCATTGAAGAACTTAAGAAATACATTGATGAAATCAAAAGTATAAAAAAATAACTCTTCTTTATTAGCTTAGGAAAATAACTTAAAATCTAAACTCTCAAACTCTTAATTTTCACAAGTTATACCACAACCTTGAAATTTTCTTATATAGATTAGATAATTTCATATTCCTATTAGGATAACTATAGTTTAGATAACTCCTGAAATATCTCAGTTTTATCTAATCTAATAATCTAACTTGTTCCGCAAATAACTTGAATCAAACTTATCAGTAGATAATATTTTGATGCCGGATTTGGTGTAAACGTAATTACAATGTAAAACAAATAGGAACTATTTTTTTGTGATGATAATGGTTTATGTGCAAAGCTTCCAAAAAATAAAGAATATAAGTGTAAAGTGTCTACAGATATATGTAAAGATGTCTCTGCAGAAATGATTAATTTCCAATAATCTGCTCTCTCTCTCTCTC